>APFE030750855.1:111435-135754 GCA_000404065.3 Pinus taeda | reverse complement strand
ACTGGACACCTGAGGAGACCTCAAGGCCCTTGGGAGTGTTAGAAAAAATGAAGTTTGGGGGAAACTGGGGAAGTTAGACATGCTTCCAATGCTTGTCCTCCACTCTTTGTTTTTGATGCCCACACCCTGAGTGGCATAAGTTTTTGCACTTAATAGGCCAATTGGTGATGGCTCTCCATTTCTGCAACCTTGCACTACTTACCCATCTAGTAATCCTAACATTTTTCTTCATTAAAGTGGGTGCACTTGAACTAGAAGACCCTAATCTTCCTCTTTTCTTTTGACTGCCCTCCTATCTAATATCTACCCTTATTTCTTCCAAGGCCCCAGATTAAGCAGTTGGGCACCTTTATTTCTCTACCTAGCTAGTCATTTGCCAAGCTTGAGCTGTTTGGTCAGGGAACATTCTCTATTCTGCAGCAAGCAATTTAACCATGGCATGGTCCAGTTTAGATTGTTGGGCCATCCATCAAGTGTGATTAGCAGCAGTACTTGGAAATCATGACACTGCCAAATGAGCTTAGTAGTGGCATTTTGACTGTCCACTTTCCTGGTCTTTAGTTTGGGGTTCATTTTCACTTTTCTCTTGACCACTTGATTTTCTTCCCTTTTGATTATTCTTTTAAGGCATACCCTCTTTTCATTTTTTAATTTTTTATAGTACGTACACAATATATGGAACCTTTGCAGCCTGCAATGATGAACATATTTAGCCCTTCCACTGTCAATCATGAAAGATGAAACCTATTGGTATAGGAACCTAATAGTGGCTCCACTTGGGGATGGCCTTTCCCGAAGGAAATCCAAGAACAACAGGTCAAATGGCCTTATTTTCCTCTTCTTACTGCAGTGAATCTTCTCTAGTATTGACACCTTTGATGTGAGTATAATAAGCTGATATGCAGTGCCTCATGCCCTCATTTGTACAAGAATGACCACTCTGTGTCTTACTGACCTGTATTACTGCTCATCATTGGTTCTGCTTTGTAGACCTTGTTCAACTCTGTTCATGGAGCTATTTTCAAGTATTTATGTCATTTTTGATATGGTATTGCTGATCATTCTTCAAAATCTGTTGTAGTTGCTCTTCAATATATCTTCTGAAAAAGAAAAAATGCTGAAAATATAAATATTAATGTACAATATGTGGCTATCCTATGCTCATGGATCATAGTAGTGTTTGAGCATTCTCCCATTCACTGGGCCTTCATCATTGTTTGACTCACCTAGACTCTTGAGAAAAAAGGTATTGTTGCCTTGCACAGCTTGAATTACAAATGGCCCTTTCCACAGAAAGTCAAATTTGCCATGCTTTCCTTTGTCTTCCCTTCTAGAGTCCCATTTTAATACTTTGTTCCCTATGAAAAAGTCCTCAAATTTTGTTCTTTTGTCAAACACCTTTTTAAGCTTTTCCTGCAGAACCTGGGTTCTATGATATACTTCTTCCCTTGTTTGTTGTAAGTGGATTGTTTGATTGATCCTTCTCTGGATATCATTGGGTTCAGCCTGTATTTCCTGCAACAATTTGATCACAAGGATCCCAAGGGATGATGGGAACACAACTTCCAGGCCATATACCAACTCATATGGGCTTAGTACCGATAGATCTTTTAGTGGTCAGCCTATCTGCCCATAGTGCATTTACCAGCTTCTTATGCCAATTCTTTTTGTTCTCCTCCAGGACCTTTTTAATGATGTTGATTAGGCTTTTATTGGAGGACTCAGCTAGGCCATTGCCTTGAGGGTAATAGGCTGTTGAATGTCCTAGGGTGATATGATATTTGTGACAGAAGCTGATCATTCTCTTGGATTTAAAGGCAGCTGCATTATCTGTTATGATCTTCTCTGGGCAGCCAAATCTAGACAAGATGTTGGTTTCTAGGAATTGAATGATAATTGAATCATTTGCTTGTCTACAAGGTATGGCCTCTATCCATTTGGTGAAGTAATCAATAGCTGTCAGGATCCATCTATGCTGGCCTGAGGATGAAGGGTGAATTTCCCCAATGAAGTCTAAGCCCCATTGTTGAAATGATTTTTCAGTTGAAATGGGCTTAAGGGGTAAGGGAAGCAACTTTTTCTTCCCTTCAAAGATCTGACATTTATGACATGACATGACAAACTTTTTTGAATCAGAAAACAGGGAGGGCCAATAAAATCCCACCCTCAGGATTTTATCAGTTGTGGATTTCCAATATAAGTGCCCTCCACAGTCTCCTGCATGAAATTCTCCAAGTACCTTATCAGCTTCATCTGAAGTTAAGCAGTTAGGCAGGACACCTTCATGATTTTTCCAAAATAAAACATTCTCTATGATACAAAATTTTGAAGCTTTCATTTTTAGAAATCTGTTCTTGGTTCTGGATAACCCTGGAGGAGCTTGCAGGTTTAATAATACAAAACATATGTCTGCATACCAAGGTGATTGTAAAAAGGCTTGATTGATCTGTTGAGTCACCATCTCCTGTTCGTTATCCAGTTCATTGATGTCAAGGGCTTGGAAATTAGTTTCAGTCATTAGTTTAGCCAGCCCTTGTCCCTTTATAAGTTTTGTTGGTTTTATTTCTATATCATATTCCAGAATGTTGGCAATCCATTTGCCCCTCTTGCCTTCCATTCCCTCTTGAGTTAAGATGTCTTTGACTACTACATTGGGCACATATGCAATTATGTGAGAGTATAGGATATAAACTCTGAAATCCTTTATGGCTTTTACCAGGGCATTATGCTTGCTTTTCCATTGATTTTATACTTGAGTGGGGCATCCCTAAGGGCTCTACTGAAAAAGGCAATAGGTTTTTCACATCCCAAGTCATCCTTTTGCAGTAAGACAATAGCAATTGTATTTTCAGAGGCAAAGGAGAAGATTATAAAATCTCTATCGAAACTAGGGCTTGTAAGCACAGGTGTTTTTGTCAGGGCTATCTTGATTTCTTCAAAAGCTTGTTTAGCCTCCATTGTCCATTTGACCTTGGCATCTTTCTTGAGCATATTGTTCAACAATCTTATTAGCTCAACCAAGTTAGGCATAAATCTTCTCAGGAAATTAATCTTTCCTAAAAAGGCTTGTAATTCTTTGATGTTTCTTGGATGGGGGACCTGCAGTATAGCTTGAATCCTATCAGGGTCAATTCTTATGCCATCTTTCGAAATTATATGACCAAGGAGTTTGCCCTCTTCTAGGCCAAATAGTGATTTCTTTGGGTTCAAAGAAATGCCATACTTTCTGCAGATTAAGAACACTTGTCTGAGGTGTTTTAAATGTTCCTGGTCTGATTTTGAGAAGGCTGTTAGATCATCAAGGTATATGACTAAGAAATCATGAATCTCTTTGGCAAAGGCTATGTCCATTTCCCTTTGGAATGTGGCTCCAGCATTCTTGAGTCCAAAAGGCATTTTGACATATTTGAAGGTTCCCCAAGGTGTGGTAAATGCTGTTTTATCCTGGTGGTCTGGGTGGACTAAGATTTGATTGAATCCTGAGAAACCATCCACTAATGAGATCCTTGAAGCTCCCACTACCCTTTCTAAGATGTGATCCATTTTTGGCAAGGGGTAGTGGTCTTTGAGAGAGACTTTGTTTAAATTTCTCAGATCCACACAAAGTATTATCTCCCCAGTTTTCTTTCTTGTAGGTACAAGGTTGGAAATCCATTCAGAAAACGCTATGGGAGCAATGATCCCAGCTTCATACATTCGTTTTACTTCTTTTTCTATTAGGGGAAGAAGTACTGGATTCACTCTTCTTAGTTTCTGTTTAAAGGGTTTTTGGTTTTCTTTCAGGGCTATTGTGTGCTGGATAACTGTAGTATCATAGGATTTAAGGTCCTCATAGCTCCAGGAAAACACATCCTGAAACTCTTTGAACAGTTTGATGTATTCTGATTTCTTATCAGGAGGTAAGGTTCTAGAAAGCTTGATCATTTTGGGATTTTCAATGGTCCCAATGTTGCATTCCTCTATTTCTGCATTGATGGGTTGCATCTTTGGTTTCTTAGAGAGATCATTTGAATAAAAAATGTCTTCTAAAGGAGCAAGACCTGTGGGCAAGAAATTATCTTTCAACTGAATTACTTCTGTTTCTTCCTCATTAATTTCCTCAAGATCTGTTATCTTTAGCTTCTGTAAATTGGCCAGGTCAAAGGTTGTAGGATGTAATATCATATCTGCTTTTTCAGCTGATATACTTGTGTTTAGTTCATATTTTTGGTTTTGATCATCCCTAATGTTAGTGTCAATGTTTAAGTTTGAGAATTCCTCCTTCATGGTTAAAAAATCGTTTATCTGAGTATCATTCTCAAATACTTGCCAATCAGATACATTGTCTGGGACAGAAGGCCTGTGTTTAATCTCAGCAGTGAACTGGTGGTTAGGCCCAAAAGGAAGTTTACAGGTGCTTGCAAAGGTTTCCAAACTGTGAGCATGCAAGTTGTGGTTCCTAGGTATTTTGGTGAGCTGATATCCTAGGAAGTTGCTGAGCAAATCTGTCACTGCTAACCTATAAGACCTCAACCTGGGATCATTTGTGACAAAAGTTCCCTTTATCTGTTGGATAATTAGGTTCGAATCCCCCAATATGGAGACTTTGATCACTCCTAGACTCTTAACCAGTTTGAGACCTAGCAGGAGGGCTTCATATTCTGCCATGTTATTTGTGCATCTGAAATTAAGCCTATATGCATGACCTAGAGCATGGTCATTTTGAGTGTTGTGTATCCACACCCCTGCTCCTTCTCCTAGCTTATTTAATGACCCATCAAATTCTAAATACCACAAGGTTTCTTGATCGATGTCTGTTTTAATGGATTTACAGATTTGTTTAGTGGGCAAGTCTAGTTTTGGTGATTCTTGTGACCTATTAGCAGAATCTGTTGTTTTGATTACATCAGTGGTTTTCTGTTCTGAAACAGTGGACTGTTCATTGATATGCCTGGTTTCCTTTGTTTCTAGGAGCTTGAGCTCAGTTTTGTGACACATATCAGCATTGTAAAGTATGAAGGAGTCCATGTCTAAATGGATAGAGTAGATTGGGAAGTTTTGAGGCTTCTCCTGACTGCTGACCACATATTTCATGAGTGTCTCTCGGTACAGTCTCTTTGGCTGGCCAAAGACTGCAATTGTGGCATATGACATGTCTAGTTGCAAAGATCCTTGGAGTTTGGCACCCCAAGATCTTGATAGGAGCATACCATATTTAGGTGGAATGTCAGCCACTACTACATCCATTAGAATTGTTTTGGCTGGATATTGGATTAGGGATACACAGAGGTCTTTGATCAGGCCTAAACATCTTACCTGGCTGGAATCAAATGAAAAAAAATCTTTATAGGGTATGGTGATATCCAATCCCAGTTTCTCCATTACTGATTTGGGCATTAGGTTATGAGAGGCCCCTGAGTCAAACATGGCATTGTGTAGTACTTTGTCATGAATGTTTAGGCTTACATAGAATGGAGGAGTCCCTCCATCCCCTGATTTTCCATTGACTTCTGAGCCAAAAAGCAGCTCTGGTTGGTCATCCACAATGTTAACTGCATCCCTATTTTTTGGTACTTGTAATGATCTATTAATTTGTTGTCTGAAGACCTCATGTTTGGCTAGTTCAGAAAGAGGAATTGCAATTTTTAGTTTGCCAATTTCTGTTTCAAGATTGAAAGGTTTTTCTATCTGAACTTTTACATTATGAGCAACAAATTTTTCTTTTTCTGCTGAATTTTGGGTGACCATGTCCTGATCAGGTATACTGTTTTGGGGCACGCTTGGGTTGGCTCTGTTTTCTAGAGGTTTGCCTAGGATTTCTGTTGGGAGGAGAGGTGTAGGTGTAGGTTTTACTGGAGGTTGTATATCAGATACATCTTCCACTGTAATCTCTTTTTGGGGTTCTTTATCTGAGGACTCTGTTAAGACAGCTTTATCATTGGATTTCTTGGGCAGTTTGTTGTTTGCTTGTTTGGTATTCTCAGGTGCATCTATGGTTCTACTTCTTAACTTGTACTGTTTGTGTACTTCATAGACTGCTGTGTCATACCCTTCTCTGAAATCAAATGACTCACCTAATTTTGCTTGGAATAGTTTGTAATCTTGAGCTTGTTGATCATCTTGTGTTAAGAATACTTGTTCTTCACCATCCAAACCCATTAAGTTGATGTGGGGATCTTCTATTTGTTCACTTGTGGTTGAGGCCTCAACATAATTTTCTTGAAATGGAGGTCTGATGTTCTGATCAGGACTAGTTCTCCCAGCATTTGGGTTTTGGTTTTTCCTAAAATTGGGATTCCTAGTAGTGTTGCTTGTTTGGCCTTCCCAAGAGGATTTTCTCTCCATGGTCTCAACTCTATCTCCCAACCTCTCCATACCCTTCATGATTGCATCCAGCTTTTGGTCAAAGGTTGAGGGTTCCTCTTTGAATGTTATTCTTCTCTCATTTTTTGCTCTGGTTCTCTTGGCAATCAGGTTTGCCTCTACACTTACAGCTATATTCTGCATGTCTGCAAGACTTGGAGGTGCTCTTTATCTTAATTGATATGCCATGTCTGGGTCAAATCCATCAGGGAATTTGATCAAGGCCATATCAGGAGGAGGCCTCAAATTTTGAGGGATAGCATTATATACATTGTTGAACCTGGCACAGTAATCTTGAACTGTCTCTTGCGGGCCCCTTCTCAAGTTATCATACTCTGTCAGTATGTGTAGGGGGTCTTTCTTCTTTTCCCATACGTTTAAAAAACTTAGGTATAAGGCATCAGGATTGACTATAGAGTTTGCAGCTAGAGACCTAAACCAATTCCTTACCTCCCCTGTCAAGCTTTGCACAAAAATTTTCATTCTTACATCTTCATCATCTATCTCATAGTTCTCAAAATAGTCCTACATCCTCTTAGTGTGTTGCTGGGCTGTATAAGTGCCAGTGCCATCAAAGTAAGTTATTTTGCCTTGATAGTCTTGGGGCATTTCCCCTGTATTGGTAGGTAGGAATAAAGGAGCATATCTAGCCATATTTGCAGGGATAAAAGGGACAACAAGAAGGAGTGAAACAGCTGAACAACAGGGACAATAGGAGTAAGGTGTGTTGGGGATGGAGGAGTGGGGAAACTACCTTGGGAAGTGGATGAAGAACTAGGATAAGTAGGGATAGTGTGAGGGTGAACTGATGCTTTGACTGGAGTAGGAATATAGCTCTGCCGATTTGGTTCTGTATCTGAATCTGAGGGCTCCCCTAGCTGTTCTTGCTTCTTTAAGATTTTGGGGATTAGATTGGGGTTTTCAAAGATAGCTGGGGGATTAGGGTCAGGATTGGACCTAGTATAGCGAGATTTCTTCTTTGGAGCCAGCTTCTGAGTTTTCTTTCCTTGGTATCTTCTGATAGGACTTTTTAAACAGGAAGCTTATTTCCTTTCACCTGGTAATTTGACATAAGTTCCCCAGTGGAGTCGCCATTGATGTTAACACTCAGGTTGTTCCCTGCTTCCTAAAGGGAATACGGCCGAGGTAACCACTGACCAATATTTTAGCTACAGGTCCTAGCCTACCTGCAACCAGAGAGGGCTCTCTCTTTATAATTTAGCTTTGTTGATGAATGTTCTTAGGCTAGTTATGGTGTGCTATTTTGTTTTGAATTTGGTGGGTTGGTGAATCCAGACAGAACTGAGAATATAGATTATAGAACAGTTTGGTCCATTGGGCAATGGAGTTGATGTATTTGTGCTGCTGAAAGTATATTTATGAAGGCAGAGTGTTGCTGCAGAGCCAGATAGGAATATGTGAAGCAATTTACCAGATTTTTTGATGAAATTATGGAATTAGTGAGTGAAAGGCAATTAAGAATCTTTCACTATGCTAATAAAGAAACATGAAAGTGTTGCTTAAGAGCAGTTAAGAATTCTTTAACAATATTCACCATGACAGAATTAGTTTTGACATGAGCAATTAAGAATTCATATCCATGGCTAATCCAGAAGAAAACATATTTAGAAATAGAGATTGAGCATAGGGTGTCCAAAACAAATACTAGGCTATTCTTTTTCTCTACTTACTAAGATTATGAAAACATAAGAAATATGGAATACACAGAAAACACATATACAGTTGAGAGAAACTTATTGCTTCAGCAAATGACACCGGAATTCTGCAACTAAACAGGGCTATTCATTTCCATCTTCAGACAACATTAGAACCAGAAATCTCCATCAGCAATTTGTATTATCAAAATGTCTCCAGAATACAATAGAGATCTTCAGAAAGAATTACACTACAACCGACCCTGAATGCGTTATCTGAGAGGATATATATACAAAAATAGGGTACAAAATATCTCAGTAGAGAGTTATTGTGCAGTAAATTGCACCACCAACTCTCTTACAAAAAGTAAATGAAAACATAAATATAGCATTAAATGCTGAGATGGCCGCTATCTTTCTGTCAGACAGCTTTGACTTTATGGCTCTTGGAAAGTGGGCTGTAGCTGTGCCTTTAACTCTGCGTTAACTGAGCCTGCTGTCTGGGTGCATTGGTGAGTCACTTGTACGGATGCTTCCTATACCTGTGTGCTGACTTGTACCTGTGACTTGAAAACTTTGATTTTTCTCAAAAAGGCAAAAACATAGTGGCATTATCTAGGCAAAATCTCCAGCATTGCTTGCCACCAATCAGCTAGAGGTAGCTGATGTCTCCTCATTTTTACTAGTGTTTCATCTACCTCTGTATGTCTGTAAAAGTTTGGAGGCACCTCAAACAGATGATTTATTTCATGTTCAATAAAGAACATATTTTCCAACTTGTCATATAGAGACTGCCCAGAGAGAGGCCCTGCTTCTTCTGTGGAGCTGCTAGATGCTGTTATCTGATTTTCAACATAATTGTTGATCCTTGTCATATACTGGTTATATGACAGCAGCTGTCCTGTGCCAGTTTCTAGGCTTGGCAGTCCTTTATCCTGTAATATGGTTATCTTTGCCCTGAATTTATCAATCTCCACTTTCATTTCCTAACATTTTCTTTCCAGAGTTTGAGTAAAATTCGTTAAGGTCAGTACCTTTTTGGCTGTCAGGATTGTATCTGTTCTGCTGCTTATCTCTAGAGCTGCCAGTTCCTCTCTAGTGCGGTTATTGAGGAAATGTATCATTTTGGTGGCCTGCTCAGGCATTACTCTCAGTGCTGTCATGGCTCATAAGTTGCCTGAATTGACCTCCATTGGTCCTGTATTGATTGGCCAATTTTGGCCCAAATAATCTTCTTTATTTCTGCTAGGGTTTTACCTAGCAGCAATTCCTTTTCCAGGGTTTTCACTTTGGCCTCTAAGGCCTTTATTTCTCTTTGTTTCTCTGCTACTGTCATTTTTGATTTGTCATAACTGGTCTCCAGCTTGGACAGTCTATCCTTAGCATCATTTATTTCAGTGACCTGAGTCTCAAGCTCTTTAACAGACTTCATCAAGTCCTCCATGCTCATGTTGGATACTACTGCTGCTGTTGCTTCTGTTGTTGCTCCTGTTGCCGATGTAGCTGTGGTAGTTGCTGGAATAGCAGGAGGGGCTGCTGCTGCTTGTGTGGGAGGGGCAGGTCCAAGATTTGTTGATGTTTGAGGGGGCTGGGAGGCTGACTCCCCTTGCTTGTCCTGCAGTGCTTTTTCTAATTTTGCTTCCATTTGTAGTATCCTTTGGTTCATTACCAGAAGCAGCTCCATAGCATCATCTACTTGCTTTTCTTATGCAAGTTCTGTTGTTTGAGGGTGAATGGTAGGAGGCAATTTTGCCTGCCTTCTTAGTGCAGCAATGTCGTCCTCTTTCTTCTTCATGAGGGCTCTAACACCCTTTGGATCCTTTGGGTCATGTCCCAAATCAATTATTATGTCTTCCAGAGTCTTAATTCTGTTGTCCTTTGCAGAGGAAGACAGTCTTTCAAAATCAAGTTGCCTGTTTGTATTCTTCAGGGCTTCCTTTAGCTGATGGGCCAGCATTGCCCTGTCTGCAAGTGTTGCATACACCATTTCCCCAATCTGTTTGTGTAGCTCAATTTGATCCATGGGGTGTATGTCTCTGGACAAGACCTCCAAGTTTGTTCTGTAGTAATCTGCAGGGGTCTTGGGATGCGGGACTTTAGGCTTTAAATGGGTGAAGATCATTTTTTCCTCCTTCAGATCATAGGCAGCCATCAATCTTTTTTTTTTGGCTGGAGTTGTCTTCAAGAATTTCTCATAGAGCTGCACTCTCACCAATTCATTCTGTGCCTTGATCTCTATGAAGCCTTCTTTGATTGCAGCTGGTTTCTTGCCCTGTTGTCTTGAGGAGGATACCTCTGTGGTATGCTGCTGGGCCTGTTCTAGCTGAAATGAGCTAGTGGAAGTCTTATGGCTTGTTTGCTGTTTTCTGTTGTGGCTTTCTGCCCTTTCCTCACTGATATCTTCTTCTTCTGTTTCAGGGTCAACCCTCGGCCTCTTGGCTTCTGGTTGCTGTGATGACCCTGTTGGAGGTGTAATCTCCTCTCTATCTCTATTTTTTCCTCTCTCATAATTGAGAGGAGTCTGCAAAACTGGGATTTGGGTTTGTTCAGTTTGCTCTAGAGGGGCTTGCCCTGACTGCTGGTCCTTTGATGTGCTGGGCTGCCCTGTCTCTGCCTGTTCCTGTTCATCCATTTTTTCTTTTCCCTTTGCTGTAGTTGTTGTTGTTGGAGCTTGTTGGGTGTCCTGTACAGCTGGAGCAGTAGAAGTGCCTTCTCCTACTTGGACTGGTTGTTTAAACAAGACCTATTGATAAGAATCCAAGTCAAGAGTTTTTTCCAAGTCTTTTACAGTCTGCTCCATTTTTTCTTCTTGAGTCAATTCCTCTACTATTGGTTCAGGTACCCATTCATCTTGGTTGGAAAAGTGTTGTATTTGTGGGTATGGGCAATGCTTATAGGCTAGAAGCCTATATTTGATCCTCCTAGCACTCATGAAACCTTCAGGGTCATAAGGGACCCACCAGAAGCTTCGTTTGAGTTTGAGTTGTTGCCCTAGTATTTTATCAGCTTCTTTCCAACCATCTTTCTTGTTCATGACAAATGCGCCTAGGTGGTCTCTGAACTTTAGGTTGGCTTTCTTCTTAGCACTGTGGAAGTGTTTCAGATCAGAGTTTATAAGTTGTCTGTAATACTCCAGGGCAAATAGCCTCATAGGTACATATTTTGGGAGCCTGTAGGGACAGAGCTCACAACCATATATTCTGATAACTGTGTGATTTTGGTACAAGTACCAATCACCTATTTTGTAGCTCCTGGACAGCTGCAAGATTTTCTGCATGTCCTTGGACAATCTGGCAGGAGGAGTCCTCTTTAAGAGGCATGTGACTGGATATACAAACTGGTCAATAAATTCATAGTATGAGTAGGGAGAATTCTGGACTTGGTGGAAGACTGAAGACCAGAAGATGATAGACCTCCTTTCTCCCTTTGAGTCTATCTTCTTGATTGGGCACTGGAAGTAATCTGTCTGGTAATACATGAACAGGTGATAGATGTATGATGAATACTTAAATATTGCCTCCCTTTTCAACCTTGACAATTTGTCATGTATCTTATTGGCAATGTATTTGGCATAATTGTACTTCGTAGCAGGGGGCTTCTCAAGGCTATATGCAGACAACATGACCAGCACAGTTTCATCAACTTGTTCATTTGTAGTGAACCCCAGCACATAGGTCAGCATATCCACCAGCAGCTTGCCTACCTCATTGAAATCTGCATAAGCAAAAGGAGGTGGCCCAGAAGGTTGGCAGTCTGCCTTCATGAATTTCCTGGTTATTGCAGCTATGTCTGAGCTAGAGGGCCTGGAGCTCTCATCTAGCAAGTACTTGATGGAGAAGGGGTATAGCAGCTGGGTCTGCTTATAGTTCATAATTTGGTTGATGGAATCTGGTGCTATATAAAAGAGGATGCTCCCAGATGGAGAATTCACAGCTCTGAGTTTCTGGTCATAGTTTTCTGCACAGAGGTGGATGACTTCAGGGAAAATGTTCACAGAAGGCAGGAAGTAGGTGAGCAGATTGGATTCCCAGATGCCATACAGGTCACTGTTGTCCAAGTGACTGTTCCTTAGCTGGCAATAAGTTTGTAAGTGATTCCTCTCTCCCAGAAAGTCTGTAATGAGGAAATCACTGTCCACCAGTGGCATAGCTTCCAGTTCTTTGCTAGGTGGATTTACAGGAGCTACATCCAGAGCAGCTGGAGTGCCCATTGTCTGGTTTTAGCTGGATGTCTTACTGGATTCTCAAGTATGGTACAAATGCTGAGGAATGCTTGCTAGTCTCTGTTTTGCAGTGAGTAGCTTGGCAGTGTAAGGAGGCTTTTACAGGCTTAATGAACTGTGGGGTACTCTGTTTTGGAGAACCAGAGTGTGTTGAGCTAATTAGCTGGTTGTTTGCAGGGAATTTCCATTAGCAGGGGTGAGGGAACTGCTGAATTCATTTTCTAGCCGGTAGCTCGGCTCCTTCAATTGCTTTTGTGGTGAATTTTACAGAGGGGCGCGGGTTTCTTCCAGAGTTTTTGTCGCGCAGGGGTTTAACTAGCTTCTTGAGTAAATTTCAGTTGCTAATTTATCAATGGGGAGTTTTTAACGAAGTCTTTATGCAGGAAATTAGGATAACAAAGAAGAACAGTGGTAAAGAAGGACGCCTGCGGCAAATACCTGGTTTTATGGCGTAGGAGGCGTTTGAACCGGTTGAATTGCAGGTACTCAGGTTGATAATGGAGGCGGCAGCAACTTTGGCGGGTGGATTTTGTGTTTTGACCGTTTCACGTCAATTTCGCATGCAGAGGAGCTCCGAAATAATAAAAAATAATGACAAATAACGGCTAATTCTCGTCTTTTTATGCATTTTCAGCATATTGGCGCCTTTTTGGTGATGACGTCATGCTGATGTCATCATGGGCCCGGGTACGGACGGGTGACGTGGCAGCTGACGTGGGTGCCCAGGTGGCAGTGACACGGTGGCAGGTTGGACAGGGTGACGGGTGACATGGATGCGACGTGGAGGCATGGTGGCGGCAAAAGAGGGGTGACGTCACGCTGACGGGGGTGTGACGTCAGCGCGGGGAGGAGGCGGTAAGTGGTTTCTTCGGAAGGCCTGCGGGCGGTAAGTGGTATCGAGGGGGGGGCAGCGAACACAGCGGGAGCCCGAAGCGTGGCGGGGGTACGGCGGCAATACCGCCAATCCACCGGACGCAAAAGGTCGGGCGGCTTGTGCATAAGAATGACCGCCCACCTTTAGATGGGCGGGGTCAAAGATCATGCGGTGGGCGGCGATTATGACGTGACAGCGTGTTAAGGTGCGGGGGACCCGCCCAATATTTAATTAGATTTAATTAAATCGGGCGCGGGGGGTAGAAAACTTTAGGATACGGTTTTATGGGTTAGGCGCACATTTTATTAAAATGTTTTTATTAAAAAACGTTATAACAAAGTGGGTTTTGGGCGGAAAAAGGGGTAAATAGGTTTAAAGAGGGCGGGGTTTAGGATTTTTGACATTTAACCATAGTTTCTTGGAAAAAACCATGGTCTAGGGACAAAGGGGTTAATACCAACCCCTGATAGGTTAATATTTCCCCAAGGAAACGTTATATAGCTATAATGCTAGGGGGAGGGTATTTATACATATTTTTTGGGAAATTTTTCATAGATTCTCATAGAATTAGGGAAAGGGGGAAGTTAGGGAGCTAAATAGTACATTAGTGGTTAATATGGCTTTGTGAGGTGAGTGAAGGGGTAAAGCTAAGTTCTAAGGAGTAAAACTTAGGAATTGGAGATAAATGAAATGATAAGTAAGATTTTTTACACAAGAAATGTGGCTTCTTTTCTTGATTAAACTTCATGGTTTGACCCAGTAGTTTGTCCTGAAAAGAAGTGGAACTGGACACATGAGAAGATCTCAAGGTCCTTGGGGGTGTTAGTAAATGAAGTTTTGGGGAAAATAGGGGAAGTTAGACATGCTTCCCATGCTTGTTCTCCACTTTCTGCCTTTGATGCCAATACCCTGGGTGGAATGAGCCTTTGTATTTGATAAGCCAATTGATGATGGCCCTCCATTTCTGCAACCTTGCACTACTTACCCATCCTAGTAATCCTAACATTTTTTCTTCACTTGAAGTGGGTGCACTTGAATTAGCAGACCCTGATTGTTCTCTTTTTCTTTTGACTGCCCTCCTATCTAAAATGTACCCTTATTTCTTCCAAGGACGCAGATTAAGCAGTTGGGTTCCTTCATTTCTCTACCTAGCTAGTCATCTGCCAAGCTTGAGCTGTTTGGACAGGAAACATTCTCTATTCTGCAACAAGCAATTTAAACATAGCATGGCCCAGTTTAGACTATTGGGCCATCCATCAAGTCTGATTAGCAGCAGTATTTGTAGAGTATGATACTGCCCAAAAGATAGTAGTGGCATTTTGACTGGCCACTTTTCTAGTCTTTAGTTTGGGGTTCCTTTTCACTTTTTTCTTGACCATTTGATTTTCTTGCCTTTTGATTATTCTTTTAAGGCATACCCTCTTTACATTTTTTAATTTCCATAGCATGTACACAAAATATGGAACCTTTGCAGCCTGCAATGATAAACATATTTAGCCCTTCCACTGTCAATCATGAAAGATGAAACCTATTGGTATAGGAACCTAACAGGACCTTTGACAGATTGTAAGATTATTTGCAAAAGCTACCAAGTTACACACATGTTCATCTATCGAACATCAATTGAAAAGGTATGGAAAGAGGATTACCTCAAGTCTCCTTCTAGATTTGTTTGGAGATATTAATGCAGCCAAGAACAAATCCTTCAAAGCCAGCTCCAAGACAATTCGTGCACAAAGGAAAGGAAAACACAATCACAACAAACAATCTTGAAAACTAATATAAGAATGCACAATGAACATATATTTGTATATAACTTAACTACTCATCTAAACAAGTATCGAAATGAACAACTCAATGAACAATGTTACCGACACTATGAAGTAGGGAACACAACCGCAGTTCTGTATTAATAACGGAAGAGTGATTACAACCATCCATTGTATCAGTCTTCCCTTGCCCCTTCTTCTTCTCTCTCTCTCTCTTCTAGCTCACTTCTTCAGATTTGAGTCAATGCTCAACAGCTTAGTAGGCTATCCTTTCAAATGCTCTGACCCCTTTCACAATGGCCCTCTCACTACTTATGTAGCAATCGAGTTAGGGTTGCCAAGCTCCTGATAGAGTTCATTAGGGAAAAAGGAATGAACCTGCCCTATTTTCCAACTCTTTCCCATTTGCCTTCTTTTTCAAATTGGAATTTCCTCAAATAGTTTGATTTTTGGGAATTTCCTTGCTTTTCTTGATCAAATTTAGGGATAAATATCTAGATATTTGTGAGCACATTCATTGGTTTGACCTCCCTTAGTTTCACTAGTGCTACCCCTAGTCTAACAACTTGAGTTAGCAGGGTCACTAACGCACCCTTATGCTTGGTAACAAGCTTTATAAAGAAGGTTTACAGTGTGCAACCAGCGTTAGTGTGGAGTCAAGGCCTACAATTGTGGTCTTTGCTCCAGTCATGCTGTCTTTCACCTCTGAGTTGATGAGGAGGTCATTTTGTTGTATAACAATACCTTTTTGCAATATCTATTAAATCTCCTTGGTTTGCATATATTGCTATTTATTTGGCTACAGGGAAGTTACCATCATACTTGTCTCCTTGAGATAAAAGGAAGGTTATTAAAACTAGTGCATTATATTCATGGATAAATGAAGAATTCTACAAGATAGGACCTAACTTAATCATTCAAAGATGTGTTAGAGAGGATGAAGTACCAAAGATATTAAAGGCTTATCATGATGAACCATGTGGAGGATATTTCGCTGATAAAATAACTGCTTATAAAATCCTTCTCTTATGATATTATTGACCTTCTCTTTTTAAGGATGCCAAGGAATATGTTAAGAGATGTGACAACTATCAGAGAATGGGGAAACTTGTTCCTTCAGATGAAATGACTCCACAACCTCAGTTACTTATTGAACCTTTTGAAAATTGGGCTTTGGATTTTTTTGGTCCAATCAATCCATCGTCAACACAAAAAAGGTATATTTTGTTTGTACAGATTATGTCACAAAATGGGTAGAAGCTAATGCACTTTCTCTTGCTACTAAAAATGTTGTAGTTTCATTTCTTTTTGAGGATATTTTCACTCGTTTTGGTGTCCCAAGGGAATTTGTGACAGATAAAGGCACTCAGTTTACATCCAAGTTGGTACAGAAGATAATGGAGTACAAAATCAAACGTAGGAAGTCAACTCCATATCATCCACAAGCCAATGGACAAGTCGAATCTACCAATAAAGTAATTGAAGAAATTCTTACCAAGATTATGCATTTGCATAGAAGGGATTCGACAGAAAAGATTCTAGAATATTTATGGGCATATCGTACCACATGGAGAAATAAAACAGGACACACTCCTCTTGAAATTGATTATGGAAAGCAAGTCCTGTTTCCTATCGAGTTCCAGATAAAGACTTTTAAAACAACAACCAAATTGGGTCTTGATTTATCAGAAGCCCAAAGACATAGAATGGAGCAATTGAATGAACTTGATCAGATATGACAAGATGTTATTCATATAACCAATATATTCCAAAAACAAAGATCCAGGTGGCATGATAAGTTTATCAAAGAAAGGAAATTTCAACGTGGTGATTGGGAATTGCTTTTTGATTTAAAATTTAAAGATTTTCAATGAAAATTTCAAACTCATTGGCTTGGTCCTGATGAGATTGAAACTGTCTTTGATAATGAAGTAGTCAGAACCAGAACCATTGATGAAGAAAAAGTGACCTCCCTTGTAAATGGTTATAGATTATGAATATATCATAAACCATTAACAAGGGAAGAATTCATAAGAAATCTGCAAGATAATCTTGATTTGAAGTTGTTCAAGGAATATTCTTCTTCCTCTCCAACTTAATCTTCTACTTTATTTTTCAAAATAAAATAATAATAATAATAAATAAATAAAATGAATAAAAAATAATAATTGTATAAACATGAAAACCAACATTGTTGGCATGTTTATACAAAAAATCCAGATTGAAAACCAAGAGTTCTTGGCATCCTATATTTTCTTTTCCCTATTCTAGTCCCATTTTATTTTTATTCGTCTTTTCTCTTTTGAAAATAATGAAACTACAAAATTTTCAACAATTTTCAACTTTGATAGAATTCTGTAGTGAAGTTGGAAGATTGCGACCTGGGCAAATGAAGATTATGGCAAAAACAAATCCAATGAAGATTGCAGTTGAAGAAACTTGACAACCTACAAAGACAAATCAAAATCAGTAAGCCAAAAGATCTAAGGTATGTAAATATTAAGTTATATAATAAAGGTAAAACATTTGAATGATGAAATAAATGATGAGTAACTGTTGCTACTACAATTCTGAATAATGATTGCCCTTAATTATTCTCACATGACTTTCGTTTTAATGAAAATATCTATACCCAAGTTGGGATTTAACCTTGATATAATTCGGAGTTTACCCTCTCCTCTCCATTCATCATTCCGCTTCATGCCAAGGAACTTCCATTTCACTCAGCCCTATTTTATTGTTGAGAGAACCCTCACCTAAACTTTGTTTCCCTGATTCAACCAATACTCAAATTCCTTCCACTTCTTAACCCTGTTGAAAGAGAAATTACGAGATAAGCTTCTCTAACATGGGGGTCATTGTAAGATCAAATTTGAATGGAGTTTTGTTTCTTGAAGGATACCCACATGTTAAGAAATTGTTGCAGTAGGCACGGTGGCTAGAATTCATGGAGAAATTTGATGGGCACGAGAAAGAAGTGAAAAAGTATTTTGCTAGGGAATATGATGGCATTGAAGCATAAATTGGGGATGTTAAGATGGTGTTAAAAAAGTCTTTCATATCATAATGTACCAAATTACAAGAATTGGAGAGAGATTGTTCAAGAACAGATGAATTGAAGAGAAAGAATGGAGAGTTTTGAGTTTTCCTCAAGAATCTAGGTATGGACATTTTTGTGTTTAAAAAGGGGATACTAGTCATAGATTTGAATAATAAATGGAGGAATTTGCTACTGATCATTCAAAATTTTGTAACTTGTGAAGGAAGAATCGTTAAAATGTTCTTTTATCATGCACGCTTAATGATGAATTTTCTTGACGGGAATAAAATTAACCTACCATATTTCCTACTTCATAGCTTAAGAAAAATGGATGGTAATGTTCAAAGAAAGATACAATCTATAGATAATTACCTATATCATCATGGCTTAGTGAAAATCATAATTGAAGCCCATCTGAGAAACATATAAGCCAATTGGGAAGATTTCTTAGTTAGAAATCATTTTAAGGAAGCAGAAAAAGAAGAGCCTAGTGGTAAGACAAAGAAGAGCCTAGTGGTAAGACAAAGAAGAGTAGAAGGAAGCTGCCTATAGAAGATAACTCGCCTCCACAACAAGAGAAACATTCAGAGGATGAAACTCCTCTTGTAGATATGTTAGAGAATCTTAAAAAGAAAAATGTTACAAGAAAGATAGCCAACACTAAAGAAGAAAGTTCATCCAAAAAGGAAACAGAGCAAGAGAAAACAGTGTAGGGAAAAGTTGAAAAGCAACCCCTTATTACTAAATCACCATCTAAACCATCTTCTACAATAAGAGCAAGTGCAAGGCTCGATAAAATGGTGCATGAACAACCTCAACAGTCCCCATAATTTATTGATTTAGAGGAAGAACAAATGGAACCTAGAATTCCATCACCAACAGTTCCATCACTAGTTGCCAGTCCAACTAGAAGACTTCCAGAGATTGATCCTATCCAACAGGAAATTTATGACTATATAAAGTATTTGAAAAGAAGAGATACAGGTAAAATTATTGCATCATCCTCAAACCAAGAAGAAAATGAAGCAATTCATTCTAAAATTTCAGGAGAACTCGAAGTTGAAGACACCCTCAAGCAAGAAATTTATGAACTGGAAATATTGAATAGACATATGAAGCATGAGAATGAAACAATAAAGGCACAAAATGAAATCCATAGAAGCCAAAATGAAAACATCTTGCTACATCTTGGTTTATGGCATAAGAAAAATAAGAAACTGACAGCTCAAAACAAATTTTTTATGAGGAAGATTATAAGTCTGCAACACAGAATTTTGATGAAGAAACTGAGGATGGAAGTCACTGCTAAGAAAACAAGGAGGACTAACTTGGATGTCCTTGCTCAGGTATCTGAGGAGGCTCAGAAATAGGAAGGACTCACAAATATTGAAATTTTCATGAGGACATGCAATGTCTTTCGTGTAGGGGAATTTTGAACCCCAAAATTGCTTCTTTTTGACAACTCTTTTTCACTCCATTCCTCCCTTTTTAACCTTCATAACTCCAATTTGGGTATCAATTTACAAGGTTGATAGCATAACAGGTACATAATCATATTCTATTTCATAAATATCATTTGTATTTATTATTTAACTCAATATATACTTAAGCTATTGAATTACATCGATTTTGCTGCTGATGTATGTTTTTGCAGCTAAGTCCAAGGTTTGATAGGTTGTGAAGCTTCAACCGAAGAAAATGGAATATGGGTAGTTGGAAATTAGATGGTAAAATGTTTTGTTCCTACTTTCAGAGCCTGGATCGATAAATAAGACACCCTAGTAGCCCGGTCAAAGCGAAATTCAACCAATGTAGAATGCGAACCATGCGAGCGAGATGTAGATTTCTAGTCTAATGATTTGCTGTGTTGATAGAAAATTATGAGAAGATAAAATTATCTTATATTTCAAAGTTCATTTTAGCTAACGTCAATTAGCATAAGGCGTAATGCTCTGAAACATTTAATGCGTAAGGGTTTTATAAATATGCCTCTCGGCATAGCAGACACAAACTTGAATTTTGTTTTATAAAGACTCTTTTTTTATATACAAACTCTATTTCATTTTATTGCTCTGTCGTGTGATTCCAATTTGTGGTTAATCATCTTGTTAAAGCATCATACTATTACCTACTTCTTGTAGGAGGTCCCCCTCGAGATAGTAAGGATTTCTTTTATTTGTAGTTAGCATTGCATTTTGTATTTCCTGTAGGATTTTTAGTTAGTTCATTTAATCAGTTAAGTTTTGATTTTTAGATATAAGTTTAAGATTGCTTTGCAGCAGGTTTATCTAATCATTTCATTGTTAAGGTGAAGCGATATCTCTGGTGCACATGGTCAGAGTATAAATTAACATAGATTAGAAGCATAGCTTGACATTGCAGTGATATAAATAGGATTTTCATTTATAGAGTTATATTTCTTTCTATTGAAGTAGATTTATTTAGTGTGATTTTCATTCAAGCAATTTTGATTTTATTTATAAGCAAGAGTGATTTCATTTTAAAACACGTGTGTGTGTGTGTGTGTGTGTGATTTTATTTCAAGCAAGTGTGATTTTATTTCAAGAAAAGTGGGAGTGTGATTTTATTTTAAGTAAGAAGCAAGTGTGAACTTTGTTTCAAGAAGAGTGTGATCATTATTTTAAGCAAGAGAAATATAATTGATTTCGTTTTTATGAGTGATTTATTTATTTATGTAGCTGTAGAGAAACATGTTAATTTTGATATCTCAAATTAACTTAGGAATTGTGTGAGTGACAAAGACTCATAGCACATATGGTGCACATACATTTCATCAGTTTACTAGCCCTGGTTGATAATTCATGTAAGTAATTTAACATCAATTAAATTACTAAAAAGTCTCCTTTCAGAATTTTTGGAGCTTCAATTTATTTTCATGTCTCTAGGATCCAAGGAAGAAACTTGAGCCTACAAGAAAGTTGGGAGTTTTTGTAGGATACACTGAAACCCCACACAATTACCAGGTGTATTTTCCTTCACTTAGAATAACTGTTATGCTAAGAGATGTCAAGTTTTATGAGGATAAATCCATGAGAATTTCTCTTGAGAGGGAGTTGATTATCCCACTGGAGCAGGAGGTTCTAGCTCCAAAGGAGGAGCCTCAAGAAGTTGTGGAGAAACCATATATGGAGGAGCAGGGAGGAGGCTGAGTGGAGACACCCACTCAAATAGAAAACCAGAGATGGGAGGAAAAGAACCAAAGAATATGATATATTGGTTCAGGATGCAAGGGATAATGTGGGAGCTCTATCATCTTTGTGCAGGTAGAGGTAGTCATCTAAGAGGTACATTGGATAGGTCGCTCTCATGACTAAACTCATAGAGACAAAGCCATCCTCTTTTGAGGAAGAAATTGAGCAACCTATTTGGGTTGATTCCATGTTGGAAGAATATGAATCCATCATGAAGAATAATGTTTAGGAAGTGGTCCAAAGAATGGATGATAAATCATTGGTGGGTTCCTTATGGATCTCCAAACTAAAACATGCATCACAAAAGAGCATCGAGAAGTAAAAGGCCAAATATGTGACCAAAGGTTTCTCTCAGGTGGAGGGAATTGACTATGAGGAAACATTTTCCCCTGTGGCAATGTATTCCTCCATTAGATCAATTATTGCATTGTCTGTAGAAATGGGGTGGAAGACCCACCAGATGGATGTGAAGACCACCTTTCTCAATAGTGTTGTTGAGGAGGAAACTTACATAGAGCATCTGAAAGGATTTGAGACATATGATAAAGAGTCTCATGTGTGAAAAATCATGGGAGCATTATATGGTCTCAAACAGGTGGCCCAAGCTCGGTACACTTAGATTGATAGTTATCTCAATGGATTGGGCTTCAACAAAAATGAAGCATATGCAAACCTCTATCACATTGTGGTAGATGGTAAGTTGCTTATTCTTATTTTATATGTTGATGATTTAATATTAATAGGAGATGAGTAGTTGATTCGCTCTTGCAAAGAGGATATTGTAAGGGAATTTGGGTTGAAATACATGGGCCTCATGCATTGCTTCCTTGGGTTGGAAGTATGGTAGGGAGAAGGTGAATTTTTTGTATCTCAGGGGAAGTATGCCCTTGAAATATTTGAAATATTTCACATGGAGAGTATAAACCCATGGATACACCTCTAGCTATAAATTGGAGGAAGAAGAATGCCACTTCAAGTGAATAGATTGATGCTACCATTTATAAGAAGCTAGTAGGGTCATTGATGTATCTTGTGAACAAAAGAGTCGACATGTGCTATGCAGTCAACCAACTAAGTCAATCTATGGTTAGGCCTACCAAATCGTATTGGAAGGAAACAAAGCATGTGTTTCATTACCTCAGAGGCACTACGCAGTATGGATTATGGTACATATGGATAAAGGAGTGAAGCTACAAGACTTCACCGATGCATATTGTGTAGGGAGTCCATCCGACAGAAAAATTACATTAGGTGCTATCTTCAGTGTTTGGTTCAAAATTATTTCCTAGTACAATAGGAAGTAGAGGTTTGTAGCACTCAACTCAGCAGAGGCTAAATACATGGTTTCCATTCAATCAACATGTGAAGAAATGTGGATGAGGAAAATACTTGTGGGACTATTGGGTGAGGAGATCAATATTGTGATAATCAAATTTGCATTAAGCTCTCCGAGAATCCATTATTCAATGCCAAGCACATAGATATACAATATCATCATTTTGTGGGAATATGTGTAGAGGAGAATTATGTTGCTACAATACATTCCGACAGAGGAACAAGATGTTGAAATCTTGACAAAGGCATAGTTAGGAGGTAAATTTGAATTCCATAGGTGTAGGATGGGGGTGGTTCAAAATCCCTTTCTTTCTAAGTGGGAGTGTTAGAAAGTGTAGCAAGAAAGAATCAATTGGAATTTAGCCTTAGTTAAATGAGTAAAATTGAAATTCCACATTAGTAGACAACTTTAAGCCAATTAACTAGTGTGACATAGTTCTTGTCACCCAGTTAACTCAGTTAATTTGATTTATAGGCTTGGAGTTTAGTTATGTATGTCTTGATTGCTAATTTTCATAAATCGAGTTCAGTTACTTTCAATTGTACTCAATTAACTGACCTCTAACAATTAATAGAGTCATTGGAGAATCATCTGTGCAATGAGACATCAGTCTAACTCATAAATCTATCAGTTAATTGATCAATTAACCCCAAAATAGCTTATGCATGCAAAGAATTAGAATTTCTCAATTGTGGTGGAGTTTCCAAGGCAATATAAAGTTAATTGTATACTAGACAAAGTGTACATATTTTGCATGAGGTTAGGTTATCAATCCTTGGGAATTTTTCAAGGAAATAAGGATTTCCCCTATTCTTTAGGAGCCCAATTAGCTCAAATTTTCACATAGGATACTAGAGGCAACAAAAATAGGCTAAGTGTTGGCTAGTGTTGCTCATTCAGTAGTGAGAACAATTTTACCTTTGCAAGACATACTCTGAGATGGAGCATGAAATTGTAATAGTTTCTCTATTCAACTAATTAATTCAAAAAGGCTTGAGGGGTTTTTCCTAGTTGGGTTCCCCTAGAAACATGTGTGTACTTGTGAATTTGATTGATACATGTATGTGCATGATGTTCTAAATTGTGAATTCCTTTCTGCATACCAATAGAGTAGAATTGTGTCTCTTGATTCCATTTAATTTCTTGAGCCATTGAAATTCTATATCATAATTCCTACATTTTATAATCTTTTCCCTTATTTGATTCATAAATGGAAAACCTACTAGTGTACTTCACCATTTTCATTTGAGGTTGCTTCTCATTGCGTGCAAAACCAAGACTTGAGAGCCTGCACCATTTACTCATGTGATCATACCTTGCTCCATATAAGCAGAGTGTTGAAAATGGCAACAAGAAATGCTAAAAATAGCACTGCTATAAATAGTAGTTCAGGTACCAGTGTTGGTCATAGAAACAAGGAATGAAAAATGGAAGTGCATAAAATAGCATTTATATAAATAACATTTCGGGATGGATTCCAATTTTAGTTATTCCATGAACTAAAATTGAGAATTAAAATTCGAATTTGATCTTAGCAGTTGTTTGTAAAATAATTAATTAATTCACCTCGAGTTAATTAGTTGGATAAAATCAAACATGAAGTCTATGTGGGGACATGCAATAGGTTCTCCATTGATTGAGGAATTTATCCATTAGTTAAAGAGATAAGGATGAGTTGTAATTAGTTGGCTCAGTTAACTGAGTCAAGTCCAATTAGATTAGTTCAAACAGTTTTATGAATTAATTGCGAGTTCAGTTAGTTAATGCATGCATGCATCTAACTGTTGCACTTCAGATAACTGAATATTCTCTCATAAATAACTCATGCATGTCAGTTCAGTCAGAGACCCAGTTGAGATCAGAGGAAGG
>APFE030750855.1:66070-109792 GCA_000404065.3 Pinus taeda | reverse complement strand
ACAAATCGAAAGTGCGATGCTTTCATTGTCATGAGGTGGGCCATTTTGCTACAAATTGTCCACTGAAGAAATCCAAGAAGGGATCCTTGGAAGGATCAGAAGGTGAGGCACTGGCCTCATAGTTCAAGTTGGATTTCACCCTGTTTGCATGCATGGTTTCATCCATGGTGGGATGTGGTTGGTTTCTTGACAGTGGAGCTTCTTTTCACATGACTGGTGACAAGAGTTTGTTCAGTACCTTGGAGGAGAAAGATCTCCAGATACTCATACCGATGGGTAATGATGAAAAGTATAGTGTCTCAGGTGTAGGCATGATTGTTTTTTAGAGGGAGTATGGAGCTCACATTACCTTGACCGATGTCAAGTATGTACCAAGACTGAGGAAAAATTTGGTTTTGATCACAATGCTAGAATACAAAGGCTATTGTTGGGTAGCGGAGGCCTTGCGTAACGGTTTTGGGGCTTAAAGCCCACAATTTTGGGTATTAATATTGTAAAGGCTCCGCAAACTGCATAGAGTGTGAATTGTAATGGGTCAAGTCTAAGGGTAGTCTGCCCTAAAATATTGTAATATAATCTAGAATGTGTCGGCCTACCCATGGTCCGCGGACCATGGGAATGTATAAATAGAGTGAGGCTCTAAGGGTAGAAGGTAGCTTTTGATTATGTTAAGAACAAGTAAGGATTTTTGAATGCGGTATTAGATCTAAACTTTGTAAGTTCGAGTCTTGGGTCACAGTAGGAGATAGAGGCTTTGCAGTTGTGTGCACGGAGGCTTGGTAGAGTCCACAGTTGTGTGCGTGAACCCCTGCAGCTGTGTGCGCAGGGCAGGAAGTGAATTGTAAAGGAACAAAGAAATTAATAAAGATAAGTTAGTTCTGAAATATCACATATCTATTTTATATATCTGTTTATGGTTTATCATTACGCGTATGGCTATAATGTTAATTAACTGAAAGTACTGTGCCTTCATAAGTTAACTCAAGATTTATAAGAATATTAAGCACCGAAAGGATAAGAACATTCGTGCTCGTCATTCTAGCCCTGTGAAGATAGTCGAATTGACAGACGAATGCGTGGCGGTAGTGTTGTGTGTAGGCTCGGGTAACGCACCTTCCAGATCACATCTAGACATACCCAGGGTGTAGAAACCTACTTCCAGCACCCTCCCATACTACCTCGGGTGAGACTTCAGTCCGCGCTTCGTGGATTGTTGCCAAAAGGGCCGGTAGTGCGGGATTTGTTGGGCTAAAACACTTCCGAACCTGGGTCAGGCCCCAATAAGCCAGAAAATGGTTCCATTTCTGGGACTAGGATCTACCTAAGGGATTTCTGATGTCAAAACACTGGAACCCTACGAAGAAAGAGATTGAAGATTGGTTGGATCAGAAGCTACACGAGTTCATAGTACAAGAAAAGAAAACCCCATAGATATCTGAGAAGAGGTGGCTAGATCGCTACATATATACAAAGATCCATGAGATCTTCTTCGCGAACTTCTCATCAGAACTGTATGGTTGGATCGCGAGGCTAGCTAACAACCTGGGAAGGTGCAAACTCAATCAACCGATAGTGTGGACTTCAAAGTTCGTGCTCAGGCTAGAAGCATCTGAAGATAATATTGCGCAAGCCGTAAATCATTGGATGGATCGGATAATAGGAGGGTTTATCACTGAGTTCACGATAGACACAATCGTGAGCTGCAACGAAGTTGAGCGGCATTTTCTCAAGGGACCGCAATGTAGGTACATCAAATCTTTGAATACCTAGATTAAAATGTTGTTATGTGAAAAACATGTGATGAAAATACATTAATGAGTGGAACTATGTGGAGCGGAAAGGTCTAGAAGGGTATTGAAGGGTTAGGAAACAATCCTTTAATTTCACCTCCATGATTAGGCAAGGAAAAACATGATTGGTTTCTCCAAGGAGTGTGGTCAGTTTGATAAGGAAGTGCATTCCAACATTCTCACCTCCACTTACGCCATTACCCACTTCGCCTTCGTCTCCTCCATCTTCAACCACCCCACCTCCACCCAACCCATCGTTCAACATGGTGTGTGTGATCAAGTTGCTTGTATTCAAAGGAGTAGGGCGCGAAGATCCAGATCAGTTTTGGTTTATGGTAAGAGCAGTGTGGGAAGTGGACGGAGTCACAGATGATAACATTAAGAAGGCCACCTTGGTAAGTGATGAGCCCCAAAAATGGGTAACTTATTGAGCTCATTTTGCCTATTATTCTCGATTAATCCACCATTCTTCATAGTTTATGCATGCTTTTGACTATATTTATGTTAATTGAATGAATGAGAATGGTCACTTGCCCATGAAGTCTAATACGTGCTTATTGCAGATTTTTGGACATCTTTTGGACCAAGGTCAAGCATTTATGAGCCAGTTGACAACCAAATACGAGGGAGCAAGGATGAGGATTAGTAGGAAGGGTGTCTCCTACACTAAATGGCCCCTTCCTCGAGTTCTCCACCATCAACTCAGAGTTCAGCAGCCCACCAAAGATGATTTCCAAGGGCAGCCGAGCAGCTTTTGTGAAGTGGTTGATTACTTGCAGTATTGAGCAGCCAAGCCCCTTGAGTTAGGGAGGGTTGTTGGAGGTCCTCGTGGTGCATAAGTAGAAAGGCTTCCAGCCTTGGTAGTTTAGCACTTGAATAGTTGTATTTTCGCACTTTAGTGCTGCTTTGCCTTTCAGCTCATTTTCGAGCTTTTGCTGTAAACATTTTTGTGACATGGTTATTTTTTGAGTAATGGAGATCAGTTTCACTTTGCATCAGCTCTGAGCTTCTCCTAGGAGGCTGTATCTCTTAGGGTTGGGCCCAAATCAAGTGCCAGTACCTTCTTTTTGTACTTTTATATGTTTTTGTTGCATTCCTAGAATAATTTTTGCTATTTAGATTAAGATCTTGCTTGGTTACCTAGGTCATTTGTGATGATTGAGATAGTTTTTCATGCTTCAGGTTGATTTTATAAGTTTGGTAACAGAAAAGATCTACAAAAAGGCCATCAAGAAATCCTTGATCTCATCTCTCCCTCCTTGGGACCATGAGCTGAGGCCAAGGCATACTTGCTGCCACAAAACACTGATTTTGCCTTTTCATGCAATTGCTAGTGTTAGATTTTTAGTTAGGAAAGTTGATACCAGTTGTGATTACATGCTTAGATATGTTCTTGCTTGGTTCTCATAGTTGTCTTACATGATTTTCTGCCAATAAACTTCTGCCCATCATGATTTCTGGTATTTAGGTAAAATTAGGTCAAAATAGCTAGATCTTTGGTTTTCCTAGTCTTTGTTTGATCAGTTTTGGAAAATAATGTGCAGAACACCTGCAATACCTCCCTACCTACCCTTCCTCCATCAATACAACCTGCTCCACCCCCTAACTCAGATTCTTGCCCTTCATTTGCTACATTTTCTCACTTTGCCCTAATTTCTAAATTCTAGTGCAGCATTGCTTCCTCCATCCGGGAACGAATCCAATCACCTTAATCACTCCTCAGCTTCATTCACTAGGTCCTAGACCCCTTCACATCCTCATCCAACCTCCATTTCCACTTTTCCACCATTTTTACACCATCAACCCTCCAAAATCCTCTTTCGGAACATCTTGTAGAACATCCTATAGAACCCCTACAGACTTCCTGTAGAAGATCACGTGAGTCGTTTTTCGAGATCTGATTGCTGTGAAACTCTCTGGAAGGGTGCTAGGGACCCCTTAGGCTCTCTTCTCACCTTCCCAACCTCCTGCAATCGCCTACCCCATTTCCTTTCACCAATCAACTTCTGCACTATCAGAAACAGTTAAAGCACATGCATAATAATTCTACAAGATTATTCAAAAATACAAAAAGATACTCCTTTTCAAATTTCGCTTTAGTAGTAGCTTAGTCACATGAAATTTACCTTTCCAAGTGTCAATGGCATCGATTTCTACAGCTTTCATCCCTTTTCTTGCACCAGTAGGGTTAGTCGGTAAAACTAGGGTTTGCTGGGGTTTGCATTTCCTTTCAGCTCTTCGCTTCTTTCTGCAAGTAGATTAGCCTTTGTTGAGTTAGCTTTCATCTATCACAGTTAAAATCTTCCTCTAAGAGCTCATAGAAGTTGGCTTAAGCTCCTAGCGGACTTGTGCCAGCTGATCAAGTGACAGCCTGCGGCAAGAGCTAGTACTTGTGCATATAGCTCTGTCGCTTCCAAGTTTGTTACGAACTACCGGGTTGATAAAAGTAGAGAAGGGAGTCCCAGGAGTTGCAGCATTATTGCTGCAATACTGGATCCCACCATCTTTTTGGCGCTGTTAATGGGGAAGCATCAGAGTATTTGTGATTTCTGCTTTTCTTCTATTTTCTACTGCAACCTTCTGCTAAGTAGTTTATTTCAGCAAGCGTAGATTAGATATCTCCCGCTTTCATAGATTAGCATTTAAATTCTGCAATTTCAATTCTACAAGCATAGATTAGCATCTAAATTCTGCAATTTCAATTGTACAACATAGATTAATCCTTTCCTGCTTTCATTTGAATTCTGCATTTTCATTTCAGCAAGATAGATTTTAGTTAGTTGCAGTTCAATCTATTTTAGTTTTGCATGTACAAGCAGAAAAGAAACAAAAATCAACCAAAAATATTTCCATTTCATGCCTCGTAGGAACAAAGACAATACAGGAAAATTCTTACCCAACACCCCCACCACATCACTGAGTCACCCTTCTCTCGTCTTTGTTGGCAGTGATCCAAAAGAACCTATAGGTGAACCTCTAGAGATATACGAAGATCCTATAACAGAGCAAGAGCAAGAGAACATTCCTCTTGAGACCATGGCTAAACACAGAAACGATATAGGAGATGAGGAGAGAATAGAAGGTGCCTTTCCCATCCGAGAGACCAATGGGGACACCAAAATGAAAAACATAAGTCCCTCAGCCTTACCTCACTTCCATGGATTGACCACTGAAGACCCTGATACCTTCTTGTTTGAGTTTGTTGTCCTCTGTTGAACTTATGACTATGCAGAAGATGAGAAAAAGTTGAAACTATTTCCCTCTAACCTCAAGGATGCAGCCCTATGCTGGTTCATGGGGTTACCTAGAAACAGTATCACAACTTGGGCTCAAATGCAGCAAGCCTTTAATAGCAAATACCAGGACTACTGTAGGTCAAAGGAAATGAAGGGAGAAATCTTTCGGATGACCATGGGAAGTGATGAATCCTTAGAAGACTATGAAGAAAGGTTCCAACTTAGTTATAAAAGGGCCAGGTGTACACTTGACCCTAAATCTCTGAAGCTGGTTCTGCTCCAAGGAATCCCTGAAGACCTTCTAGATACCCTCCATTTGCTAGCTGGAGGAGACATTTACCAACTACCTTATGATGATATAAAGACTCTGTTTAGAAATCATTCTAGGGCAGCCCGAAAAAGAGGTAGGGGGAATCCACTTTTAGCTAGCGCCACCTTCTCCAAACATGAGTTTACAAATCATATGGAAGACCTTAAAAGTGAGGTGAGACAAACCATTGCCATGCAACTGGATACTTTCTGAATTCAACAGAAGAAAGAGGAAGCTGAGAGGGCTTTGGCCATCTTTTGTCCCAGATGTACAAGGAAGCATCCTAAGAACGAGTGTCCATTGCACTTAATAGAGGTATGTCTTTTTTGTGAGGAAGACCACCCTATAAACCAGTGCCCAACCTTACTCGGACTTAAAGCTATGTACCAAGGGGCTGAAGGAGCCACTGAACCACTCTACTTCCTCAACCAAAGGAGGTTGGATGGATATAGACCTTACCAACAGGGGATGTAAGGGACATCCCAAACTTATTACAACCCTAACCAATCCACTCACATACCTTCTTGGGGTCCCCCTACTCATTCTTCCTGGTCCGCACCCCATCCTTGGTCGTATCCATCTCAATACCATACTCAACCTACTGCTCATTCATTTCATTCTCATGTTCAGCCACAACCTCAGTGGAATGCACCTCAACCGAGGTGGAGGCCCTAATACAACTCTCCTCCCACTATTTTGCCTCCACCACCTGCTCAACCATAACCATTACCTCCTTCTCCTCCAAGACAACCCCAGATGCTTGCTCAACCGAACTCGAACCCCAGCAATAGACAGGCCGACCAGGTATATACTGGAGAGACAACATGCCCTACCTATGCTGTGGAGATTTAGGGGATCAACCTATGATTTGGGAAGGCCCTTCCAAATCGCCAACCTCCTCCTCCGGTGGATGAAGAAGAGAAACAGGAAAGTGAACCCAAAGCCATTCCACCCTTTCCTGAGAGACTAACGGCAACCACACAACCAAACCCAGAGGAGACTGAACTTCTGGGAGAACTTAAACAGTTGTGTGTAAAAATACCACTTCTCCAGGCCACAAAATATGTGCCAATCTATAACAAATTGATCAAGGAGAAGTGTTTCAGGCACCCAGGCAGGCACAAGAGAGATGCCCCAACTATTAATGTCATAGGACAACTGTCCAATCTAATGTTGGGACAAGTAATCTATCCAAAGTATTTGGACCCTGGGAGCCCTGTAGTTGATGTCCACATCAACGGCACCATAATCCCCCACACCCTGATTGATCTAGGGGCTGCCATTAATGTGATGACCAGGGACGCTATGCTCAAACTTAACCTTCAGAGTTCCCTAAGAAAGACCTCAACAATATTGCAGTTAGCAGACCACTCCACCGTGACTCCCAAAGGGATTGTGGAAGATGTCATGGTCTCTGTTGATTCTTGGGAATACCTTACGGACTTCCTGGTCCTTCAGCCAAAGGCAAAACTCACTGGATACCCCCTCATTTTGGGAAGGCCTTGGTTAGCTACTGCGGATGCTTACATTAGTTGTCGAGCTAGGAGCATTACCATCAAGAATGGGCCTATGTCCAAACGGCTAGTCCTATATCCTCCTGCCCAACCTCTACTAGAACATGACTTACCTCTCTGGTTGGAGTAGGGAGATGAGGATGAAGTCTACTCTGTGCTAGTGTGCACAGTGGAAGCCACTCGGGGAGGTCCTTAAATCGAGGATGACCTGATTGAGAATTTGATTCAAAATCCACCTCCCAGTGTGCTACCATTAGAGAAGTTGGTGGAAGGTACCCAAGCCAGTGCTTTAGTGGACCTCTGTGTTCCTGATTTGACCTCTCCCAGAGTTAAGAATGTCGAATTTGGCCCTGAAATAACCTTGAAGATCAGCTCATCCCTATCTCCCTCTCAGGAGAAGGAGCTGTGTAGCTTATTGAACCACCATTTGGATGCTTTTGCTTGGAGCTATAAGGAGATGAAAGGAGTCCACCCTTCAGTCTATACCCATCACATTTACATTAAAGAGGATTGTAAACCAGTTAGACAACCTCAAAGGAGAATGAATCTAGCCCTTAAGGACATTGTCAAAGAAGAATTGCAAAAGTTGTTGGATGCAAGATTCATCTACCCCATCTCTGACAGCGAGTGGGTTTCTCCTCTAGTGCTTGTGCCCAAGAAAAACGGGAAGTGGAGAATCTATGTAGATTATCGATAACTCAACAAAGCCACCAAGAAGGACCATTTCCCTTTGCCTTTCATAGATCAAGTGTTAGATGGACTGGCAGGGAAGAAGTTCTTTTCTTTCCTAGATGGGTTCAGTGAGTATAATCAGATCCACATCAGCCTGGAAGACCAAGATAAGACCACCTTCACTTGTCCATGGGGTACCTTTGCCTATCGGGTCCTTCCCTTTGGGCTATGCAACGCTCTTGCCACTTTCCAGAGAGTAGTACTGAGCATATTTGCTGAACTGGTTCATGATTCGGTGGAAATCTATATGGATGACTTTACTCCTTATGGGTCCAACTTCCAAGAAGCATTGACTAACCTGGGAAAAGTTTTAACCAAGTGTATTGAAATGAACATGTACCTCAGTCCTAAAAAATGTGAATTTTTTATGACTAAAGGGACCGTACTAGGTCATACAATTTATCAGCAAGGATTACAGGTGGATCCCAACAAAATTGCTATCATCCAAAGGGTTCCACCTCCTCAAAAGGTAAGAGATGTTTGGAGTTTTCTAGGCTTGGCAGGATATATAGAAGATTCATTAAAGATTTCAGTAAGCTAGCCTCTCCATTGTTTGGTCTTTTGGGGAAAGATGTTGACTTTATATGGACTAACAACTATCAAGAGGCTCTAGATGAGTCGAAAGATAAGCTGGTAACTACCCCAATCTTGAGAGGTCCAAATTGGGCCCTAGCTTTCCACATCCACACTGATGCCTCAAACAAAGCCATAGGGGAAACCTTAGGACAAGTTGAAAAGAAGTTACCATATGCCATATATTTTGTCAGCAAAAACCTGTCCAAGGCAGAATTAAACTATACTGTAACCGAGAAAGAGCTCTTAGCTGTAGTCCATTCCCTAAACAAGTTCAGACACTACATCATTGGTTATCAAACATTCGTACACACTGATCATGCTGCGATTAGGTATTTGATGAATAAGCCTGATGTAAATGCTTGTATCATTAGATGGTTACTTTTACTGTAGCACTTTGACTTGACCATTGTTGACAAGCTAGGTAAGGAAAATGTTGTTGCTGATTTTCTGTCTAGACTAGATTTGCTTGCAGGTGAAGAAGGGACGGTGGACGATCAAATGCCAGATGAACACCTGTTTGCTATCTCAGTACTCTCTCCATGGTTTGCTGATATAGAAAATTACTTGGTTTCAACACAATTCCCTCCACACCTATCCTCAAAAGAGAAGAGTAAGATCGTGAGGAAAAGTGCGCTATTCACTTGGATTGGGGGCAACCTATTTAAACTTGGCCCAGATCAGATTTTGTGGTGTTTTGTTAGGGAGGAGGATGTTTTTGACATCCTCCTAACCTATCATGATGGACCCTGTGGAGGCCACTTTGCAGCAAAAAGGACCGCCTTCAAAATTTACAGGTAGGATACTATTGGCCCACTCTTCATCAAGATGTCAGAAGATACATCACCCAATGTGACCGATGTCAAAGGATGGGGAAACCGAATCCGAGGGATGAAATGCCCCTCCAACCTCAAGTGACTTTCGAGCCATTTGAGAAGTGGGGCATGGAATTTGTGGGTCCTATCAACCCTCCTTCAAAACAAAAATCTTACATCATTGTGTGCATAGACTACCTGACAAAGTGGGTAGAAACAAAGGCAATCAAGGTAGTGACAGAAGAAAAAGTGGCTGAGTTTTTGAGGGAAAATATCTTCTACAAGTTTGGCTACCCAAGCGAAATAGTCATAGATCAAGGAAGTCACTTTACCTCTAACTTGATTGAAGACCTGCTTACTCATCACAAGAGTAAGCATAGAACTTCCACCCCTTATCATCCGCAAGCAAATGGGCAGGTGGAAGTCACTAACAAAGCTTTGGAAGAGATTTTGATTAAAGTGGTGAGAAGCAGCAGAAAAGATTGGGCAGATCGCTTGGTTGAGGCCACTTGGGCCTATAACACCACTTGGAAAATGACAACAAGATTCACACCTTATGAGCTGGTCTACGGGAAGAAGGCTTTGCTGTCCATAGAATTCGAGTACAACACATTGAGGGTGGCAGCTCAGCTGGACCTAGATCTCAACCATGCACAGCTGGAAATATTACTACAGCTGAATGGATTAGATGAACATATAATGCAGGCCCTCCTCCACTCAGAAGTGGTCCAACTCCAGAGAAAGATATGGCATGACTGGCACCTTAACGAAATGCAATTTCAGCCAGGAGATTGGGCATTGTTATATGACTCAAGATAAAAGGATTTCAAAGGGAAGCTGAGGACAAGGTGGCTGGGACCATATAGGGTGGAGAAATGCAACGACAATGGTTCAGTACTTATCAGGACCATTGACGAAGAAGCCATCCCCATGCTCGTTAATGGGCATCGATTGAAAATCTATAGGAAGCCCCTTTCTAAGCAGGATTTCATTGAAACTCTAGATAAATCAGTGCTGGTAGTGGAGCAATACCCTGTCTCCACTCCACCCACACCTTGAGAAAAAAAAAAAAAAAAAAAAATAAAAATAAAATGATCCTTGGGTGAAACTCTTAGAGGTGCCCAGTAGACTGAGGTGAAACTCTGGAGGCGCTCAATTTGCTCTCTCTCTCTCTCTAAAAAAAAAAAAAAAAAAAAAAAAAAAAAAACCTAATCTCTGTTGAATAATTGCAGGTTGCAGGGAAAACATTGTAGGTTAGGAGGATCGTACAAAACAAGGACAGAGGTTAGCACCAGGCTGCAAGCATCCCTCGCAAACAATTCCTCCATGACCACTACCCTTTCCTAAGATTTGATGTCATTCGGGTTAAGATTTCACCTTCTATAGGAAGTTCTGTGTCTTCTACAGGAAGATCCTGTAGAACCTACAGACAAGCCAGAATTGATCTCGGAAGAGAATCCAAAGGTTGGGAATCTGCGTAGGAGGCCTACAAACATCCCTGTTTCCATCCATCGCCATATATCACCCTCTTCCATCTCTTTACACCTATGTTGCACTCATCCTTTTAGTTGTTCCTGCACAGTCACACACACAAAAAAAAACCCCTGTTTTCTTCATACTGCCAGCAAAATTGTTAGTGACAAATCAAGCAGGAGTTTCTCACTCACCATACCTATCAATCTCCATCTGGACTCCTCATCAGGCAAACCCCTCGTCAGCAGTATAGCCCTGCCCATTCTAGCTTGCATTCCAGGAGGAGAAAAAGCTACAGGACATCCTACAGGAATCCTGTAGCAGCTGATCCCTCTGGAAGACATACTCTGGAGACAGGGACAGCCAAGAATGGCAAAAGAGACATGCAAAGGGCTCTTCTTGAACGTGAGAATATCAGCAGCAGCCGAAGCCAAGCATGCAGTGTACATGCATCAACAACAAACGAAGGAATGGGTTCCAAAACCCGTGCATGCAGCAACAAAAAATGAAAGAATGGGTTCCAAAACCCATGCATGAAGCAACAACAAATAAAGGAGTGGTTCCAAAACCTTAAGTCTGCATAACGCAACCATGACGACACAGGTAAGTGCCTAAACTCATTTGTCAATTGCATAAATTATATTTTAAAAGCTGCATGCCTATGGGAATGGTTTAGATTGAGTAGAATCGGTGGCTAGTCAATTGGCCACCCTCGGCTAGTTACATATCCTCGTGGGATCCAAACGAGCCCTACTACATTCAAAATTGCCAATGAGATGTGCAGCTAGCACGTGTGGAGTGTCCATTTAGGGAGAAATCGTTGGGACTGGTAGTGGTGGCGGCAGATAATGGCAGAGGGGAGCTGATGGTGGTCAAAAACCAGCAGAGAAATTATGGCTATGACGTCAGATCAACGGTCTAGTCTGGCCACCTCATCCCCTCACCATGAATCCCGCCGCAGTTAAAAGATGCCTGGCCGAAACATGCACCACCTTCTGTTCATTCTGCACTCACAATGTCCTCGATTGGAGTACGCGTGCACCACTTCCAAAAACTATTAACCAGTAATCCTCTATCGGGCTCGCTCAGAAGCATAGTGTCATTCTACAGGAACCAGGGGCCTTCTACAGGAAGGGTTCTACAGGAAAGGTTGCACAACTTTCTGGAGCGGGGAAAACCTGGGATTGTTCGTCGAATTTGGAGCTCCAAATGAGGTAGGCCCGAGAAAACTCCTCTATGCATGATGTGGTTGTGCAAGGTGGTGAATTGAATGGCATCAGATTGGAAAATCAGAGGAAAAGTCTGCCTATGTATAGGAAGTAAAACGTTTGCCTGCATATTGCACTGAGTTTCCCCAGTTTTTTTGCATCAAAAAACTCCTCCATGTTTTCTTTTTTTAATTCTCATGTAGGGAAGGTATCTGTAGCCTTAGAGGCCAGCCTGTGTGTGTAAAAAATTTGGATTTGCATATCTATCTATGTGCTGAGAAGAGAGCCTGATCCTTGTGCTCTGTCTGTAAAAGCAAAATTCTTCCTTTCATCAACAGACAATTGAGTTCTAGGTGACAACAGTGTTAAAACTAGGGAATTGTTGCTAGTTGATATTGGACACACAAGAAATTCCTTCTTGGGTTAAGGGGAAACCATAAAAAGCATTTCTTTTTCTAATTGGAGCGTAAGAAGAACACTCTCACCATGCCAGGAGGATTCATAAGGAGAGAACCCTCAGACTCTAGAAAACTGCACGAGCATCCTGAGGTGGTGGACCTTTTCACCCGAGCAAATTGGATATCCTTATTTGACAAAATTCAGGGTCATGATGAGGAGATAACTGGGGAGTTTTTAATGTCCCTAAGACCACAATCAAAGACACATGCCACAGTTAATTTAGGGGTTTGACCCTAGAACTTACCCCTGAGCTCATCAGTAGAGTTACTGGTCTACCATTGGGGCTCCCTTGGAGCAAAGAAGAGAGGTCATTGAGCCAAGTTGCTAAGAAAACATTCTTTCTGCCTAAGGAGCATCCTGTAGAAGACAAAAATGGGGTTAGAAGAACCAGCTTGCCTCCTCTCTGGAGTGAAGTCAGTTTCCAAATTATGAAGTACATCACATGTGAGGGGAGGTTTAGCATCATCTATGGTTATGATTTCAGGTTGTTGTGTGAACTAAGGCATGGGATTGACTTGCCTCCAGCCAAGAAACTAAGCATCCCCTATTTTCTTCTTCAGTCACTAATTGAATGTGGTACAAAGTTAAATGAAGGGATCCCAGATCAGTTGGCCCATCATGGGCTCATGAAACTATTGGTGGAAGATGCTTTGCACACCTACACTGTCCCCATATCTTGGGAAATCTTTAGAAACATGTCCAGGGATGACAATATTAGAATTCTGGCCGAGTACATCACCTCAGCCAGCAGTGGGGAGGGAAAACACACTGAAGAAGGTGAGAAAACCAATGGTGAAGGAAAACAGGACATTCAAGCACAGAAAGAACAGAGAGAAAAATGGGAAATGGGCCAAATTGCGGAGCCTAAAACAGGGGAAGAAACAACAACAAAAACACCAAGAGAAAAGAGGATGCAGAGTAGGACAGAGAAGGTCGAAAAAGCCCAAATGAAGGCTGCCATAGCCAAAGCAAGCACACAAACACAAAAAGAAAAGACAAACCCTGAGATCTCAGCAACACACACAGAAATAGTTGACACAGGGATTCCTACAGGAAGAAAAGAAAAAGAACAGCAAGAGGAGAAATCACCTGAGATATTGGCAAGGGAGGCAGCAGCTGTGCTTGCTGCCTTAAGCACACCTCCAAAACAAAAAGGGAAGAGAAAGAGGCAAACCTCCATGTACTTTAAAGCAAGGAGAAGCACAAGGATCAAAGTGGGCAGACCCCAGCCACAGTCAAAGGAGCCAATTGTCATTGAGGACATAACAACTAAACCAAAAGAAGAGTCTCCTTCAAAGATATCTATCACCTATGAATGAGGAAGCCCAAAAAACCTCCACCTGGAGAGAGAGAATGAGGATGATGGACTCAGAGACAGCTCTATAGGAAGTTGATACATCTCTATAGGAAACTCTAGCTAAGTTAAAGGAGACCGAGAAATTGGAGGAAAAGGCGGCCAAACAATCACATGGAGAAGAAAAGACAAAGGAGATACTGGAACCAAGTCCTCAACCTAGCTTGGGCTCATACTACAACCTGTTAGAAGCCGGGAAGATCATTCCCCAGAAGTTTGCGGTGCCACTCTTCTTTGCATTAGAAAAAGAAAGGGTTAGGTCTCACACTTGGATGAGGATTGCCAAATCCAAGGGTGTGGCAGAAATACGCCACCTGGAAGAACAACTCAAGGAATCAAGAAAATAATTGGTCATGGTGAGGCACGCAGAAAGCAGTCAAAGGGCAAAACTACAGGAGGAGAATGAGCTGCTGAAACAACAATTACAGCTATAGGGAAGTCATAAGGAAGACATGCCCTCCATTTTGGGATAACAACAACAGCAAGAAGGGCCTCCAATAAACAAGGAAACATCTGATGAATAGCAAAGAGAGGACAAACTACAGGCTGAGGTTGAGGCACTAACAAAACTGCTACAGGAAAACGAGTCACAGGCAGCAGAAGAAATACAGTTTTTAAAGCAACAGATACAAGAGAAAGAAGCCCAACTGGCCTACATGGCCAGCTAGGCAGTAGAAGCCTTACAATGTAGGCAACCTGCTAAGTCATATGCCTTATATCTTAGAGATCAAAGGTTGCAATTTCAAATTAACACCTTGGCCCAAAGGGGCACCATTCCATTTCAGAATTACCATCAATTCATGGCTTTGTGTGACAGTAGCTCAGTAGAAGATAAGGCCAAGTTATCAGAATTCTATTTACACAACTTGGCCCTTCCAAACATGAATCTATGGGACCCAATGCTGCATTGGGAGATGTGTAACTTATGGCCATGGCCTCTTGGTTAAATCATGAGGAAAAGAGGGCAGCAGAGATTCAGAATATTATGAACAGGGAGCTAAGTGAGCCACTCATGATCAGGGCAGAACCATAGGATCCCTCAGCTTTAATATATGCCCATCAACACCTGGCCAACAACCCTTAGTGTCTTCCAAACTACATTGAAAGACAAGCTCAAGCCATTGCTCACTTTGAGGACATGGAGAGACTGTTGGGGGATAACTGCATTCATGCTTGAACAAGGAGATGGAACACACTGTCCCACAGTCTGAAAATAAGAGAATACCACTCCCCAACAAGGATGAGGGATGCCTTGGCAAGAGTACCACTCTATAAGCAATTAATGCAAAATCTACAGGCCAACTGGATTGGCCTAAAGTTCAATCCTCCCTTACTCTTAGGACTGCTGGAGGGGGTCAAAGAAGAAGAGGAGCATAGGCAGTGGGAGGAAGTAGAGAGAAAAGCAGGGTTTCATGACCGAGAGGAGGACACCACCTCGGAAGACTGGGATGTTAGAGAGGCAGTCAAGGCAATCAAAGATGATGAGCTGGATTAGTTGCTCAGAGGATGAGCAACCCATTTAGCAGGGGAGTGATGATGAGCCCCAAAAATGGGTAACTTATTGGGCTCATTTTGGCTATTATTCTCGATTAATCCACCATTATTCATAGTTTATGCATGCTTTTGAGTATATTTATGTTAATTGAATGAATGAGAATGGTCACTTGCCCATGAAGTCTAATACGTGCTTATTGTGGATTTTTGGACATCTTTTGGACCAAGGTCAAGCATTTATGAGCCAATTGATAGCCAAATATGAGGGAACAAGGATGAGGATTAGTAGGAAGGGTGTCTCCTACACTAAATGGCCCCTTCCTTGAGTTCTCCACCATCAGCTCAGAGTTCAGCAACCCACCAAAGATGATTTCCAAGGGCAGCCCAATAGCTTTTGTGAATTGGCTGATTACTTGCAGTATTGAGTAGCCAAGCCCCTTGAGTTAAGGAGGGTTGTTGGAGGTCCTCGTGGTGTACAAGTAGAAAGGCTTCCAGCCTTGGTATTTTAGCTCTTGAACAGTTGTATTTTTTCACTTTAGTTCTGCTCTACCTTTCAGCTCATTTTCAAGCTTTTGCTGTAAACATTTTTGTGACATGGTTATTTTTTGAGTAATGGAGATCAATTTCACTTTGCATCAGCTCTGAGCTTCTCCTAGGAGGCTGTAGCTCTTGGGTTTGGGCCCTACCCAAGTTCCAGTACCTCCTTTGTGTACTTTTATATGTTTTTGCTGCATTTCCTAGAATAATTTCTGCTATTTAGATTAAGATCTTGCTTGGTTACCTAGGTTGTTTGTGATGTTTGAGATAGTTTTTCATGCTTCAGGTTGATTTGATAAGTTTGGTAACATAAAATATCTACAAAAAGGCCATCAAGCAATCCTTGATCTCATCTCTCCCTCCTTGGGACCATGAGCTGAGACCAAGGCATACTTGCTGCCATAAAAACACTGATTTTTCCTTTTCATGCAATTGCTAGCGTTAGATTTTTAGTTAGGAAAGTTGATACCAGTTGTGATTACATGCTTAGATCTGTTCTTGCTTGGTTCTCATAGTTTTCTTACATAATTTTCTGCCAATAAACTTCTGTCCATCATGATTTCTCGTATTTAGGTCACATTAGGTCAAAATAGCTAGATCTTTGGTTTTCCTAGTCTTTGTTTGATCAGTGTTGGAAAATAATGTACAGAACATCTGTAATACCTCCTTACCTACCCTTCCTCCATCAATACAACCTGTTCCACCCCCTAAATCAGATTCTTGCCCTTCATATGCCACATTTTCTCACTTTGCCCTAATTTCTACATTCTGGTGTAGCATTGCTTCCTCCATCCGGGAACGAATCCAATCACCTTAATCACTTCTCAGTTTCATTCACCAGGTCCTAGACCCCTTCACATCCTCATCCAACCTCCATTTCCACTTTTCCACCATTTTTCCACCATCAACCCTCCAAAATCGTCTTTCGGAACATCCTGTAGAATATCCTGTAGAACATCCTGTAGAACCCCTATAGACTTCCTGTAGAAGATCACGTGAGTAGTTTTTCGAGATTTGATCACTGTGAAACTCTCTGGAAGGGTTTTATGGACCCCTTAGGCCCTCTTCTCACCTTCCCAACCTCCTACAATCACCTACCCCATTTCCTTTCACCAATCAACCTCGGCACAATCGAAAACAGTTAAAGCACATGCATAATAATTCTACAAGATTATTCAAAAATACAAAAAGATACTCATTTTCAGATTTTGCTTCAGTAGTAGCTTAGTCACATGCACTTTACCTTTCCAAGAGTCAATGGCATCCATTTTTGCAGCTTTCATCCCTTTTCTTGCACCAGTAGGGTTAGTCGGTAAAACTAGGGTTTGCTAGGGTTTGCATTTCCTTTCAGCTTTTCGCTTCTTTCTGCAAGTAGATTAGCCTTTGTTGAGTTAGCTTTCATCCATCACAGTTAAAAGATTCTTCTAAGAGCTCATAGAAGATTTCTTAAGCTCCTAGCGGACTTGTGCTAGTTGATCAAGTGATAGCATGCGGCAAGAGCTAGTACTTGTGCATATAGCACCGTCGCTTCCAAGTTTGTTACGAACTACCAGGTTGATAAAAGTAGAGAAGGGAGTCCCAGGAGTTGCAGCATTATTGCTGCAATACTAGAGCCCACCAGTAAGTGTGTTGTAGGATCGCGCGTTGACTTGGTATATCAAGCACTCGAATGATCATCCGAATGCCAGAATAGCAGAAATCTAGATTGCATTAAACAGAGAATTTAGCCGGCCGAAATTAGAGACGCAGTCAATCATCAAATTCAAGGAGATCACGATGATTCCAGGAGAAACCCCATGGGATCTAGATCAGAGATTGAAGAGCATGATCCGTGAGGCTAATATGACGCTAACGGATGCACATCACCACTCGTGGTTTGTGGCATCTTTAACACCACACCTGAGGACGACGTTATCATAGCAGAAGATTTCAACCTAGGCTGAAGCAGTGGAAATAGCAATGAGGTTGCATGAAACTCTGATATAGGTTCTTGGGTTGGGAGTCCAACAGATCCATGCGCAGCTAAAAAACCTATGCTTGGAGATGCAGAGTTTGAAAAAGGATAGGGTGCCCCAGCTCGAAGCGCGTGAAGAAGTGTGGTGCATCAAATGTAAAGTCCAGGGCAACGATAAGGACCATTGTTCGGTATTCGTGAACTATCTGGTAGGGGGGACCAATGCTGTTGAGACTAGAGGCACAGGCTGGGCCAAGTGCGATGCCCATGCTCTGGTGTGCAATTTGTCAGGTGGGAGGAAAGCACACAACGAACAACTATCATCTATTGCAGAAGTTTACTCAGGCCCCCCAGTAGCGTTTTTGCAATTTTTGTAGATCGGTAGGCCACGATGAGAAAAATTGTTGAAGTTATGAACTGTTAATGGACCAAACACCTGCCTACAAGATGCAGACGAAGACGCAAGGCCTTGATCTAGCCGCGGGGATGGTATGTGCTAGATTTCAAGGGCGAGGTTGAGGAAGAGGAGGAATGGGGCCAGGAAGGGGCCACAGACAGCTAATCTGTTATAATTGCGGAGGACCAGGGCACTATGCTCGTGATTGTACCAACCCGACTAGAATATCGTTCCCCTACTGTGAGTAGTTCGATCATGAAATGATATATTATCCCACACTGATAGCACAGATATGTGAGAAAAAAGTAGCACGGCCTACGCCGTCGCAGAACATCGAAATGATGAGGTCCGAACCGCACGAGGAAGACCCCAAAGTGAACATGATGCTCAGAAGTGGCGCAGCCACAGGGGAAGATAAGGGGAAACAACTCGAGGTAGACACATGGGTTCGCAAGGCCCCTATAAAGTAGCGTGAGTTCAACTTGGAACGTGCAAATGAGACATTTATGGAAGCTAAGAAGAGTTTCGTGGAGGTCTCTACTTCAGGTAGTAAGGTTCAACCTGAGCCGAAAATGGATCCCTCTATGCTAACTACCTTTTTAGAGACATGCATGAAGTTGCTATGTGACAATAAGGTATTTAAGGTATTACAAGAGATGATAACTAGGTGCGCAGGGTCAGGTGAACCTCACGTGGTCTGGAAACTAGGAAAACATGCTTTGCGTACCGGACGAGAAATGCGACTGACGACGCAGATTGGCGACTATGAGATGGATCAGGTCATTCTAGACTTAGGTTCAGATGCAAATGTGCTACCTAAACAGACATAGGAACGCATGGGCAGGCCCGCATTACAGTGGTCTCCTATTCAATTACAGATGGTGAACCAACAAAAGATCTTTCCCATGGGGAGATTGCAAGGAGTAACAATGGACATCGAAGGCGCGAGCACACAAATGGATTTTGAGGTAATAGAAATTGTGGATGACAGCAACCCTTACCCTGCATTGCTAGGAATAGACTGGGCCACAGATATGAATGGAGTCATCAACCTAAAGAAGCAAAAAATGATATTTGAGAAAAAGTTCCTACGCGTAGTCATTCCGCTAGATCCCGCTGAAGGAGCATGCTACATTGAACCTGTCCGCGACGAGGGAAGTGATGATGACTTGGATTATATCTACAAGATAACTGCGTAATGTCAGGATTGGGTAAATACGACTGCAGAGGGAAGAATATCGTGGGAGTGTGCAGATTCCTGCACCTCGGATTCAGATGAAGAATACGAACGCTGGCATAATCGGTTGAATGGAGTAACAATGTTAAACTGCAACATGATGATTAGGTCGCTGTGTTGCGTAACAAGTTAGGATCGAGACCTACCGACAAATGATGGGTTGAAAGCGGTGGATGAATTCTTGAACAAGTTTGAGAGCGCAGTACCAGAGCACCAGAGGTTTGATGCATTAAAGTTGGTGCCGCGTGACGCCTGCGCGTTGGTAGGGAACACATGAAGGAACCTTTGAAGACTGGCACAACTGTAGGAGGATGATGCAGATAAGGTTTGGGAAGCTGGAACTACGAATAACGGAGAAATACGATGGATGTGATGACCTGCGCGTGCACCTCACAAAATGGACCAAATCCTATGGAGAAGAACCCCAGCTGGAATGGGTACACTTATTTTATCATACCCTGGATGTTGTCCCAAGAAACTAGTATACTGAGACAAAGCTCTGACATGGTACAGGTGAATGGGATATCTTGCAGGAAGGATTTTTATTAACATTCTTATCTGAGGACCAATGGATGGATACTGTTGATGATACACTGCAAGTCATGAAAGCCGCCATTTTCAAAATACCATAGGAACCAGAGGAAAGAGTTCAACTAGTATGGTCACATCAGTTAAGCCATGCCCTATAATGTTACAACATGCAAGTGGAGGATGATGATGATGACCCCTGAAACATTAATATTCCAGAAACAGAGGGGAGTCACGAAGTTCGCGGACCATCGATCGAGGACCCCGACATTACGGTGCGGCTGAAAACAAAGCAGGTAAATATTGGTACTGATGCAGAGCCAAAGTACATGACACTTGGGGACTATTCAGATGATGCCACGGTGGATAAGGTCGTCGAGTGACTTCACAAATATCAAGACTTGTTCCCAACCAAAATCACGGAGTTAAAGGGGATCCTTGGTGACCTAGGGATGATGAAGATAACTTTGAAACCGGACGTGAAACCAGTTAAGTAGCAACCTTACCGATGAATCCGAAGTATAAGGAAAAGGTCCACGAAGAATTGGACAAAATTCTTGCATCAGGAATTATCGAACCTGTGGAAGAGTCTGACTGGGTGAGTCCTATGATAATGCAGGAGAAAAAATAGAAGGGTGAAATTCAATCTACATGGACCTTCGAAAACTAAATGATGCTTGCATTCATGACCCATTCCTGACCCCATTTATCGATGAAGTTCTAGAGAATGTTGGTGGACAGGAAGCGTACTCATTGACGAATAGGTTCTCAAGGTACCATGAGATCACGATCGCACCAGAAGGTAGATGCAAGACCACCTTTGCGACTGAATGGGGATGTTTTCAGTACACTGTTATGCCCTTTGGGTTAAAGAACGCACCAGTGATATTTTCATCCGTAGTAGTGGCCGCGTTCAAGGAATTCATCCATAAGTTTTTGGAGGTTTATTTTGATGATTGGACTGTATTTGGGCTAGTCAAAAAACATATAGCGAGCTTACGGTTGATGCTGGATACTTGCTGACGATAGCAGATTGTGTTGAATATTAAGAAATGCACCTTCCTCATCCCCTTCGGAAATTTTCTTGGCCATGTGGTCTGTAGACAAGGCCTGATGGTGGACCCTACAAAGATTGTTGTCATACTCAATCTGCAAGCACCGCGAAGTGTCAAACAACTCCGCACCACGTTGGGGCACACTGGCTACTATCGCAAGTTTATTAAGGGCTATGCACAAATCACGGAACCAATGGAACAATTGTTGAAAAAAGACACTACATATTGTTGGAATGATGATTGTAAGAAAATTTTGGAGATTCTCAAGGAAAAGATGGCATCCGCCCCCATTTTGGTTTTCCCAAAATGGGAAATTGAATTTCATGTACCTGTTGATGCATCGTGTATCATGCTGGGCGCTATACTGACGCAGGAGGGAGCGGAAGGAATTGATCACCTGATCATGTTCACAAGCCGATGGTTTTCCAAAGATGAAAAGAACTATTCTACTACCGAGCGCAAAGGATTGGCGATGGTATATGCACTCCAGAAATATTGCCATTATCTGTTGGGTGGGCACTTTAAGATGTATATTGATCATTCTGCATTGAAATACTTAGTAAATAAGCCTATGTTGGGGGGGTTCATTTGTAGATGGTTGTTACTGTTTCAAGAATATGACTTCGAGGTCATCGTGAAGCCCAGACACCTAAATGCAGGCCAGGTCACCTATCGCGAATTGTTTACGGTGAGGAGCCAACCAATTTGGAGGAAGGACTCCCTGATGCACAGCTCTATACAGTGCATGTCTCGGATGGCCACTTCGAGGATATAATCCACTTCTTAACCATAGGGACCGCACCGCAAGAATATTCAATTTAGCATAGGAAAGAATTGGTGGTACAAGCAACGGATTTTACTGTTATCACCGGGCACCTCTACAAAATGGGAAACGATGAAATATTACAAAGATATGTACTTGAATTTGAACAAGGACAGATCCTTGTAGAAGCACATGGGGGGGCTGCAGGAGGACATTATGCGGGATGGGCGACAACACAGAAGATTCTTCGCGCTGGACTATGGTGGCCAACCTTAGAACAAGACTCGAAAGCGTACTGTCGGGCCTGTGACATATATTAATGGACTGGGAAACCATCGTGGAGCGATGAAATGCTACTCAATCCATAGATGACACTGCAACGATTCAAAAAACGGGCGATCGACTTTGTGGGGCCTATCATACCTCAAGGAAAGACGGGTGCGCGCTATATCATCACTGCGACAGAATACTTGACTCGTTGGGCAGAAGCATAGCCAGTTAAGGACTGCACGACCGCTACAACTGTGAAATTTTTGTTCGATAATGTGTTGATATGATTTGGATGCCCAAATATTCTAATGAGCGATTGTGGAACGCATTTCCTAAATGAAACTATCAGCAGACTCACTGAGGAATTCTAGATATATCATCAGCAAAGTACGCCGTACCATTCGCAAGTGAATGGGACAGTCGAATATTTCAACAAGATTTTGGAAACTGCACTGACCAAAGTATGTAATGCACAGTGAAATGATTGGGATTTGTGCATACCTGCTGTGCTATGGGCATACCGAACTACATGCAAGAAATTGACAGGTTAGACACTTTTCTGGTTAGTCTATGGCACGGAAGCCATCATGCCAATGGAATACATTGTACCCAATTTGCGAATAGCAGTGATGATAGGCATGGCAGACTGTGGAGCCTTGGAAGAGAGGCTTGTGCAACTGGAAGAACTTGAGGAGGAACAGTTTTTGGCGGGATTCCACCAGCAGGTACAAAATCAACGAGAAAAAGCTTGGCATGATCGCCATATCAAGTTGCGCACGTTCAAAGAAAATGATTTAGTATTGTTTTATGATATCAAGTTCAAGAAATTCCCTAGAAAACTCTGAATGCATTGGTTGGGATCATATGTAGTCAAAGAAGTCATAGATGGAGGCGCGGTCTAGCTTGGCAAGCTTAATGGAGAGCCCTTCCAAGGAAGATTAAATGGTAGTCGCTTTAAGCTCTACACGGGTGGGCCGACTACCTGACTAACCAACCGAAGTATAGTCTCACTGCTCCAGATAGTTGAAAGGGAGATGCGTGACAACAGGGGTGCGTGCAGGATTAGTATGTCACAAGGGTCGCGGTTGCACAGAAGGGGTAGTGCTGCTACATGGATAAACACAAAAGTGACCATTTTTGTCACTGTTCATGACAAGATGTCCAAGTTACGGAAAAAAGGAGCAGGTAGCGGGCAGTTAAGATACAAAGTACGAGCTAGATTCAGAATGATCTATGGTAAATCTAGCATTAATGGGCCAGAAAAGGAGGGAATGGCTGAAATTGAAATTCACCAGGCCTATAAATCACAGTGGGGCATCCACCGAACAAACTGTAGTATTTGGAGAATTAAGCTATTGTGCCCTCCAATAGGTATGGAACCGTCAAACTTCAACGATGGAGGAGTAAGCCCGGTGTTTTCAAAAGAGACATAGGACTTTCTGGATAATGTAATGTCGACAACCAGGGATGCCATGCTGAACTCAATGCCGATGGTGGGAGATGTACCAGAAATTATCAGACAAGTAGCTGGACTAGTCAGGATGTCGTTCCATAAACCACGGTCTGGCAAGCGATCTATGAAAGATACGGGAAAGATGGTGAATCTTGAGACAAATGACAGAATTCTATTTAAAAGTTGATCTCTAATGAGCCTTGAAGATTGGGACCTCACGGACAACAAAATCTCTCTTGCAAAAATGCAACACAAGCTTCATCAGACAGTGAGTATACTCGACCCGAGATCGCAAGTTTGTTGCTCTTGCACAAAGAGTTCCCGCATGCGGCATCCCAGCTTGAGCTGAAATCCTATGAGGGGTTTCTTTGTGTTAACCGAGTAGAGAAGAATGAGCAGCATTGGTTAAGGGAAAGGTTTTCCTTCAACACATCACCACGAGATAGGTGAAGCAGATCAGTTCACGAGTCAGGAACCTGTATGTTCTTAAGGTTCAAGATGCATGCAAAGCCTTGAGGAGCAAGGAAACTGATGGAGACTTGGTGGTTGAGAGGGAGAGTACATTACCTCTCAACATGCAGCCACAGGAGAAGTCTCAGACGATTGTGGAGGAGCCACGATTGGTGAAGCCGCTTTAGGAGGTTGTGGAGTAGCCACAACTAGAGAAGCTGAGAGGAGACCGAGTGGAGGCATCCACTCATACAGAGACCTCCAGTAGGGGGAAATTTTGAGCCAAGTGGGCAGAGGGATCACATGCATCCATACCTCCAGGTAGGAGGTGGGGCGATGTGGAGTGACAGTCCCAAGAAGGCTGGAATAGGGGCAGGATCATTAAGGTACCCAACCTCTTTGATTAGACCTTGATACGGGATCCCCAACTAGGAGTAGCAGGACTAACTGAGTGGGTAGAGTCAGATGCGAATGGAGTGGTAGAGAGAGCTACAGTGCAGGAATCCCAAGATAGTGCAGAGCTAGTAGGCTGCAACAATGCGAGAGGCACAGGAGTGTTGCACCAGTGCAGGATGGCACAGATAAGTGTGCAATGGTGCGAGATGCATGGAGTGTTGCAGCAGCTCAGAGGTCACAGAGGGAACACTTGTCAGTAGCAGAGGGAGCTTTAGCATTAGAGGGTGTTCTAGCCCAACAGGGAGGTTAGTTGGGAGATTTTTTTTTTGTTTCTAGAGTTGCTCGAGCAACAAAACTTGGGAGAAGTGTTGCATGCAGAACATTCCAAAGGTTCAGGATCGGGTTCAAGTTGAATGCCTTTCTTGTTGAGAGGGAGTGTTGAAAATGGAAACAAGAAATGCTAAAAATAGAAGTGCTAAAAATAGGACTGCTATAAATAGCAGTTTGGGTACCATTGTTTGACATAGCAACAAGGAATGAAAAATGGAAGTGCTAAAAATAACATTTCTATAAATAGCATTTCAGGATAGATTCCAATTTTAGTTAGTCCCTAAACTAAAATTGAGAATAAAAATTCGAATTTGATCTTAGTAGCTATTTGTAAAATAATGGATTAATTCACCTTGAGTTAATTAGTTGGAGAAAATCAAACATGAAGTCTATGTGGGGACATGCAACAGGTTCTCCATTGATTGAGGAATTTATCCATCAGTTAAAGAGATAAGGATGAGTTGTAATATTGAGTTGTAATTAGTTGGCTCAGTTAACTGAGTCAAGTCTAGTTAGATTAATTCAAACAGTTTGTTGAATTAATTGTGAGTTCAATTAGTTAATGCATGCATGCATGTAACTGCTACACTTCAGATAACTAAATATTCTCTCATAAATAACTCATGCATGTCAGTTCATTTAGAGAACTAGTTGAGATCAGAGGAAGGGACAGTGTACTATCAATTGGAGGATTTTTCCTATATAGGAAACTCATCCATGCAGAAGGAATTATCTCCTTCAGGATTGTGCAGTTAGATCAGAGGTTAGTGAGCGTGTGAAGAGGCCAATTCACACAGGTGGCAGCACTGGACCCCAAGGAAAACAACGCAAGGAAATAGGAGGCTTGTAGGGCAGAGAAGAAGGTTTGGATAAGCCTTTGACTGTCTATGAGAAGCATTGTTTGACTGCAGAGAGAGCAAGATAACTTGTGAGCTGATTCTTTTTGTAACTAGAACATATTTCCACTTGCATGATAATACAGAGATTGGGGTTTTAGGATGAGGCTTTCCCTAGGTTATTTCTTCTGTGTTATGTGTGCTTGGTTTCTCATTCTCAGTTATATGTGTTCTCAATTGATCGTACTCAAATTTATTAAGCTTTCGCAAAGTTTGTTGTAGAAGTAGATCTTGTATTTTGCTTTAGTATATTGCATAATCTATTGATCTACAATGGGAATTTCTACACAGAGTATGTATCGATCCCAAAACCAATAATCAAGAAGAATATGATGTTGTCATTGTCTTATTGGCCAACACCATCCACCTTGGCATATTCCATCTGCATGTGTTCCTTGACTCCAAACTTATCATCTACAAGCCGAATTAGACATTCTAAGTCTAGAATGCTTGGTTCTTTTGCATTCCAAATTGCTAGTACAAGGTTTTGACAACATCACATTTTTCCCATATAACAAGAATTTAGAAGAATTTCATCAACAACATAGCAACCCAAATACTAGACTAGTAATCATCAAAATAAATATCAATATCCATCAAGATACTTATAACAACAAACACATGGACAAGCATCATTAAAATATTAAAAAAAAAACACCACCACATGAGAAGCATAAAAACATCAACCAACACATCATACAAGAAAATGCATATGGCACAAATCTCTCTCTCTCTCTCTCTCTCTCTCTCTCTCTCTCTCTATCTATATATATATATATAAAGTTTGTGTACATATATGGCTATTAACGATAAAAAATAGGCCATAGAAAAAAACATGGGGATCATTCTCAAAATGGATTCTTTTCCGTATAAAGAACATACAAGAACCCTACTATGGGGGCCACAAAGCTGAGGAACCATCTCTCCCACCCTCCATAACAAGTAGGAGGAGCGTACACTGCCTCTCCCTTAGGAACCAAAATCAACATAGTTGTCATCACCACCACTATTAATATCCATAAAGCAAGCCATCATTCTGAATGTGGCGAGTCTCCATACTATCCATGATGTTCTTCTCTAGCATGGCCTCTCCAACATCTGGGATACCTAACAATATGCTCACTACCCTTTGTCGAAAATCCATATTAAAATCCTCTAGTGCCACTATACACTTGTGTAAATGATGGATCTTTGCATCGTGTGGGTCCTCCACCCCCGTCTCTATAACTAAGGTGGTACCTAGACCTATTTCAAAGTGACCTTATTTCCATGGCTGATGGGATCTCTCTAGCTTCCCCTCCATTGGTTGCACACACCCTCCACGAATAAGCACTTTACCATGGTCACCACCATAAGCCGCTCACAAACAAGAGGGACTTCATGTCCTCGTGGTCTCATATCTGCAAACATAAACCACACAATATGTCAAAACCATCATATACACAAGAAAATGGCAAAAACTAAAATACACGTATATATCAAACATTACATACCTATGTGTTTCCATACCTCTCATATGGGAAATAATATGTTTGGATCTCCCCTGAAATCCATACTATCATATGGGAACTCCAAGATGATTTGCGGCATAAAGAACCACCACTAATGGACCCACTCAGTCTAGAACCATCCAAACTCCCTATCCCCTTGAAAAATCATGAGGTTCCCCCACCTCATGATATGAAACCATTAGGACATGGTTGCATCCAATTGGGTTTGTGGTCATAACAATAAAACCCACTCAAAGAAGAAGCTACATAGGAGCATCCTAAGGTAAATTCATGAATATGGCCCTAAATGGCCTTGGTTAGATGCTAAATTAACCTCTAATGCAGTAAATGCACTTAATAACAAAATGTACGCCTGATCATATGCTCATGAAACCCATCTGGAAGTTAGTAATGTCATAAGGGGTTGTCCCACCAAATAGTCTCATCACTATATCAATGATAGTTTGTTCCTTTGTATCTCAAATCAACTAAATCCACATGACACCACCCTCCACTACCACATATGTGCATTGTTGACCCACCCACTCATATAGAGTCTCCCTTAGTTGTGAAGGATTTGAAGAGATATCCTACCCTAGGGCTAAAACCGTATTAGGAACTATATATCTACCTTTATTGTGATCACCAGGTCCTCCCCATGAAACTAAAAAACCCCCTATGGGGCCTCTAGTAGTCACAAAAAATTGGAAAAACTCCTCTTGTGAACAGATTAGCGTGCATTCAAAGTACTTGAGTAGCCCCCATTATGCTAGAAATCACCTCACACATGGATCATCCTATATCGTTGCCTTAATCTTGACATAGTGATGCTGTCTTTAATGGATAGACATAGTTCACAACTCTTATAGTAATTTGTCAAATCCCTGAAGAAAAGGGGCTACATTCAAATGACAGGGACACAATCAGTTATGATGTTTGCACATCCATGTATCATATAAGTGCATGGGGACCCATGCTTCTATTTATTCAACAAATGCATAAACATTGCAACTATTATCCTTTTAGGTGTGCAATTAGCTGCACACCTTAATCATGAATATACATGACCATTGTCATGATTGTTACCCACCTAGTCATGGGTTTCACCATGGCTATCATTCCCTAGGATATGTGGTATCCCATGTGCCTGAGTATCAATAGTCATGGAAATTGCCACAACTACACCTGCCTCCCTCACATGGTTCACCATGACCCCCACTCAGTCACCCATTCAAGTGTGGGCCCACTGAGGAAAAAATGTGTATACATCCCCCTTAGTCATACAGTCCCCCCACCCTACCATAAAATTGAAACAAGAAAAGTTTTCATGACTTACTTGTCTCCCATGCAACATGGAAAGGTGTCTTAAAAGGATCCAAAAAGTGAAAAAGGTAACTTGTCCATTTTTCATTCGCCATGTCACTAGCACTCAAATGAGTTGGCATGGTCGGCCTCGTGCCCTTTTATATGCCTAGTCACCCAACTTCATTGTACCATCCCAGATCTCACAAGCTTTATTTCCAAAATCATTGGTATCATTGGGATCAACACAGTGCCCCCTTCCCATAGCTATCTTATTTTCTACAGGCCAAAATGCTACCTCAGGTCCCCTCATCACTCTCAGGCTTCTACTCAAGTCCACAAATTTTATTCATTGTCTTTCTCAAATATGTACTTGATTTATTTCTTACATCTATGGTTCTTTCACTTGGGATTTTTTGGCTCATGATCACAGGTTCACTTTGTCACTTGTACTAGTGCCCCACACAAAAGATAACATATTCATACTTGAGTAACATTTCCTGCAATATGGCATGATAGATTTCCCCTTGAGACATTTTCATATCCTAATACAATCCCCTTGAGTTCATTGTAAGGCCCCTGCACTGCAACCACGTTTTCTAACACCTTCCTCTTTATCTTAGTAAACATTATTGTTTGGTCAATAGTTCTTCCACCCCCATGGACTACCTTACACAATAATATCCTTCATCTTGTTGACATCATTTTTTCATATTATTCAAGTCATATCCTTTTGCTTCTACCTTGTTTTAATTTTATATTCTTTCCATACTACCTCACCACTCTATATTCTTCCTATACTACTTGGTGGAAATCTCAGGTTTCCCATGCTTGGATCCCTTACATTTCCATCCCATCCTCTCAATACCAGATTCATGGTGTGAATCTACACCACCCCTACCCATCATAATGTATTGCAATTGACCCACTCGCATCAGAGAAATAAGCCACCTATCACCCTTGCCCTCAAATGTCCTCTTGACTCCATGGGCATGCCCATCTCAATTTGATTTTACTATTCTCACCACTATTTTACTTCAACTATGGGAAGTTTTTAGTATCCACCTTTTGTTAATGTTGTCACCCATGAACTTTACACCTCACTATGATTCAATATCTAAATTTTCATAAAGTAGGATTTCTAAGAGGGCCTCTCTATCCAAACAGTGACCGGTTCCTACATGTATACATCAACCCATTTTCTAGGATGGGAGCATTACTTTGGTTCACATGATGATTTTTGCAATTTGAACCACATAATGGCCAATGGGAGTCATCATTTCCCACAAATTTCATCAATGCTCCTCATGGTTCAAATTCAACATTGTTTCACCACAAAATGTGTTGTACTTTGTGATAATTACAATTTCTCTTGTTTTTTCGAACATGCATGTGCCAAGATGGATTTTCACCATTTCTAGTGACATTATCACTAGTGATGGCTGGTACGTGGGGGCATGTACATCGTCAATATTTTATTCTATCAATGGGCCGCTAAGGGAAAACTAGTCATCTACTTTAGCATCAACAAGCATGTTCTCAACATTTTTAGGAAAGACCATTATTGCATACACATGAAACCATCATTGTAAAAGTCTTGATCATGAGCATGGGACATTCCCACTTCATATGTATATTCTTCATATTTCTCTCTCAAAAAATGGGTTCTAAGGTTAATCTTCAAAAATCCTTCCTCTCTCACTCAAACCAAGGAACCTCTCACAAGAAGCAGTCGACTCATAATTAAGAAATATTTGAGGTGTTTCAACTATTTGTCTGCTCCTAACCACCCACATAAGGGGGAATTTATTATAGTGTAAAAAATGTGCACTCAAAGGGTTCAATTATGGGATGGAATATGTAAAAAAAAAACCAAAATAAAAGTTTCTCAAAGGTTAAAAATCTGGCACTCATAACTAGAGGATTAAGTCTCACTATAATTAATCCACGCAAATATGCTCTTTTGGGTTTGTAGGGATCACCACATTTGTTTCTTCAACAACCACACAAATAAGTAGAAGTGACATTTTGGAGATCTGCGAAGAAAGTGTCCTTAATTTCTCCCATGGTAGTGTTGAGGTAAAACACAACCCCCCCATTTTTGACTTGTTCACTTCAAATAATGGGGACCCTTTTTATAATAATTTTGGCTAAACACCTTTTAGGATATTTATTTAGTTGATTATCCTACGCGTTTGTTAATTTTTCATTTTCTTTGGATTCTTGTTTTGATTGCTTTGTTAAATTCGATTTTTTATAAGCTTCCCATTGACGCTTGTTTCACCTCATTTGGTGAAATGGTTCGTAAACGACACTCCTTTGAAGTCTAATCATTTATGTCGCCTGGGTTAAAATGCGCAAAATGTATATTATCCATTTTTTGTAAATAAATTAATTCAACAATTCATTTATTTTAAATATTAACCCCTAGTTAGTTCTTACTAACATTTTTCATTTTTTACTTATACAGCGAAATCATGAAGCATCAAGGTTTTAGAAATTTACTCCGATTTCCAAATTGATTACTAATATCGAAAACCCAAAATATCGTAGTGGTTGTAGTTTCTTTCAAAGTGGTTATAATTTAAAAACTAAAATTCATAAAATAAAACCAAAATTAAAATTGATATTTAATATCAAATTTTAAATTAATTAATATATAAAAATATAATTAATTAATTTAAAATAAATTTAATATATAATATAATTAATATATATTTAATATTATAATAAAAATTCAATCGCATCGAGCCTTTGGATCAATTCGGATGTTTTAATCGGTTGCATTATCATTTTCAAAACCCGATCACTCCATTCTCGCCGAGGCCACACCGATCATTAAAGCAACGGGCATCATAAGTTTTATGTTTTTATTTTTGAAGTTTCATGAAACCTCACTTCAACGATGAGTGAAAATTTAAATTGAGTTGTAAGTGAGTTTTAATATAAAATATTTTAAATATTTATATAAATTTAAATTAATTATATATAGATTTTTTAATTTAAATTAAATTTAAAATTTAGATATTATTTAGATTAATATTAATTATGTTATAATAGTTAATTATAATTAGTTAATATCTAAGATTAATTAATAACAGTTTATTAAATAATTAGCTTAGTTTATAATTAACAATTAAATTAGAATTAATTATTAGATACTTAGAATTTTAATTTAGGATTAAATTTTGATTTTTTAGCTAAGCAACAGAAATTCTATAATTGTATCAAATTTGACTCATCAACTATGGAAGCTCATAGATTGAGTTTTATTTGGTCAAACGAGGCCCATGACGGCTCATTGGAAAGATAAAATCAAGGAGAACATTTTTGAGGAGGTTTCACTAACAGATTTGGTTATTTATTGGGTTGAAAATCAGACAGAAGATCAAACTCCGAATTTATAAAACAAAATCAATTTTCTTAGTTTTATTTTCTGCATTTTCATTTGTCCAAGCTTCTTCTCAATTTAGATCCATTCGTCACTGATATCCTTGGTCAATTAAACCATCCCATACATCAATAGAAAGCTTATATTTTATTTTCAATTATTTAATTAATTGCATTTGATTGGATTTGTTTTAATACCAGAAATGACATTTTGATTTTATTGTTGCATTTTAATTTAATTTTGATCTCTTCTTGCAGGAAAACAATAGAAGAGATATGAAGAAAAAGATCTCAATAAATGAGAATGCTCCAGCAATTAAAGATTGGAATTTTGAGCAAATAAAATTGGATTGCGCAGATTTTTCTTCAACAAACTTTCGTCTCAAGAATTCCTTTGCAAATATTATATACAACAGATTGCATAATGTAATAAGATGCTGCTCTCCTATGCAATTTTAAACTTCTAAAAGAATTTCTACAATAGGAATTTAGAGTTGTAGGAGGGAGGAGAGAAAATCTCAGATCTAAAGATTATTGAGGATTTTCCTTTTGTATCTTGAATTATGTATGATGGGCAGAGTTTGCACTATTGTGGCTCTAGCTTTGAAAGCAAAAGTTCAAACAATGACCAGGGTCAGAGAAATAGATTCAATAAATTGATATTTCTAATACTAGTGTTTCAAATACTAGTTTCATTTTTATGATAACATGAATGTGTCATTTTATTCATGTTTGTGCACTTTTGTCAATATGGGTAATTTGTCCCAATGTTGTTATTATGTATCTCTGATCTTATGGATTAAATTCTGATTTCTGGGTAACTATTTACTCATAAATCTGTCTTATAAAATTGATTTATTAAATAGTAATGTGTTGTGAACTATTTCTGCATATTATTGTTTAATAATTGGTTTCACTGATTTGATAATCAATATCATTTTGTCAATTACTTCTCGGAATGTTGTTGGTTTATTATTTCATTTAAAAGGTCTCAATAGGATATGTGTCAGTCTTCACAAATGTCGGTTAATTGAACTAATTCGTTAGCTTGACATTAACTAAAAGCCAGACATATTTAAATCCTTATCATTTAATTATCTTTCTCTTAGTTGGGTTAGATATATATCTGCCTAATTGAGATAGGTCTAAAATTAGTTTCTTTTGCTTGCATTATAGAATAATCTTGCATTTAAATTAAGTTCTACATTCTTTTAAGTCCTCTTCTCAAAGAGGCAAAATTTTAGTTATGGCTTGGCTGAATCCAAATCAGCTTAAAGGTCATTTTTTTGCCTGATCAGCAAGAAGAAGTGATCTACTATGTCTATTTATTAGTAGTTAAAGATACATGACAAACCAATAGCGATAGGGAGAAGGTAACTAGATCTAGTTAAACCAGTCGGAGCCACTAATTCAAACAGAAAAGTAGCTGCTTTAAGGTCCGTACTGGGTGGTTATCCCCCAATGTTGAGGTAGACATTTTTGGCCCTCAACATTTTTGGCGCTAGAAGGAGGCCCTGAAACTTGTTGTCTATTGGAGTCTTTTCAATTTTAACATTTTATTTAAATCACAATGGCTACTCTTAAACTTCCAATTTGGATTTGTATCCATAGATGTGCATCTTCCAATACTCCACCTGAAGTGGTAAGACTCTTGTCTAAGTTAAAGTTTAACGGTGAGAGAAATTCTTTTGCTTTTAATCATGTCTTTCAATTTATTCAAAAAGTTTCAAATTATGATTTTCAAGGAATTGATGAAGGCATTTTATGTAGAATTTTTACTCTCACATTTGCGGCAAAAGCCAGAAACTGGTGTAGAACTCTTCCAATTGCCTTAATCCACAACTAGGATCAATTTGTTACAATTTTGATTTGTAAATTTGACGGCTATGATTATGAACAGGTATGTGATGAAATTGAATATCTACGAAGATTTGAAAATGTGTCTATTATTGATTTTAATATGCGATTTCATTTGAATTGTTTAAGATTCAAAATCGAAAATAAACCTACAGAAGAAGAATCACTAGATTGGTTTGAATATATTTGTTCTCTTTCTCCCATTCCCAATCCATATGAAATTAGTTCAAGTTTTGTTTCATCCTCTTCTAACATAAATGAGAATTCCAATATGGATGTCCAAATAAATTGTGATGAAGTGGTTTCACAAAGGTTGGAAAATATTTCTAGTCAAATGCAAGAAGACAACAACAACAATTTTGGAGAAAGAGCTGGATTGGAATCTGGAAATTACTCTATATTAAATTCAGAAAATCAGATCACAAATCAGCAATCAAAGTAAATAATAAAATGCAAATTGCTGTACAAATTTCTAAATTTTTCCATGATGAACAAATGCCGAAATCAGAGAAGCAAAGCAGTTTTCTTCACGAAAGCGGGAGTAGACAAAGGAATGATCTACAATCTAAAATTTACAATGAGAATAATGTACAAGAGTTCTCAAACAAAGACATTTTTAATTGCATTATTTCAGATTTACATTTTTCCCTTTATCCTGATTTTGTTAATGATGGTAATTTTTCCCCTCTTGGTATTAATGATATTTCTAGAGATAAAGAGGATGATTTAAATGAATTACCAATAAGTTTTTATCAAGATAAAGAAACAATTATTGATCATTCTTTTGCTAATAATGAATATGAAATTTTTATTCCTCTTTGTTTTGATATATTGGACGAGATTGAAGGGAATTTCAGATAATATTGTGAAGTCATTTATGATAATTACTCTGACATTGAGGATGTTGATTTCTATTCTTCTCAAGAGAATTCTCATAAGAAAATTCAAATAACATCTGAGAATGAGGAACATTTCAATTTAATTTTTTTTCCAACCAATCCTCATTTTAGAACAACAAATTATCTTCATGATTTCACTATTCGAGAAAACATTCCAATTTATGATTCATATCAAGCTCTCATTCCTACTCATAATTATAATTTTCTTTCTAATTCACAAGTTGGAATTGACAATTATTTAAATTCCATAATTATGGTCAATCCTTGTGAAAAAGAAATTATTTCAAAACAATCCCAATTGTGCTGTAACATTAGCTGTACCAATAGTGATTTCATTATATATTTTTATTTTCACTTATTTTGTTTAAATTTAGATTTATTTTCTAATTTTATTTCTGATATATTTTTTCACACTTTACGCCAGCATATTGAGCACTTTAATAGTGAACAATCAATTGATGTATTGCCCTATTGGGAAATTGAAGTTTCATATTATAATCATGAACATCAAAAGCTATTAATATTTCAATTTCAATCGATGTTCATATCTTATCAAAAGCTTCTATCTTCTCAAAGGCAGTGTCAAAAGAGAATGTATCTTTACAATCTAGCCAGCAATCCAATTCAATTAATAATATTCCATTATATCTAACATATTTCCATCCATTTTTCATTAGCCTATTTGAAAATTGTTTGAAAATTTTTCCTTCAAGGAAGATTGTTAATAGTTTAACATTTGCACATAACACTAACAATTTTTTGTAGGAATTTGAATTTAAAAGCTCATATCCCCAATTTGGACTGTCATCTCCTTTTTTGAACATTTCCCAATCCTTAATGGAAACCCATCCAAATTTTTATGATCCAATTGGAATTCAGTTGGAAAGGACATTTCAAAAGAAGGTAATTGCAAATACGCTGTTAACAATAAATGTACATTCTGATTATAGATTTAATTTTCTTAGTTTAATTAGATTTGTATTTTTATTACTAACATTTAAACTGTACATATATGCAGGAGTTAAAATAAGAAAATAGTTACACTGGAAATATGACTATACCTAGTCATTTTCCTGCATATGGTTAGAATAAGAGTAGAACTAATGTCATTGATTTATTTTCAATAGTTTTGTAGATATAAATAAAGCAAACAATCAACCCTTCTCATATCATATACATGTTCAGTGAAACATTTTCTTCTTATTATAAACTTTTAATTCTTGCTTCCAATTGTTTAAATAAAAAAAAAATTTCTTGCAACAATACCTCTACTTTGCCTATTTTGAATAATGTCTTGACTAAATTCAATTGAGGTTGCACTTGGCACCAATCACCTCAAAGCCACTTTTCCCCATTTCGAAATATTCTTATAAGATTTTCTTTTGAAATTTATATATTGAAGGTTTTGATGATACAAAGCTTCTTGACATCATTATCCTGTGGAAAATATGACTATCTATTATAAGCTTAATTTCAATTCAATTATTATTAGTCAGTCTAACCTTTCGCTGTAATCACATGAAGTCCATATTATCTTCCTCGAAATTTGTTAAAATGACCTTAAGGGTGTCCCTTTTGCTGTGTGCACACATTCAAATCTGTGTTGATATTTTTCCACAATTAGTGGCTTTATCCCATTCCGATCTTTAGTTTATTATCTGATGTTGCAACACGCATCATATTTATTTACTAAAGGCATTATTGAACAGTCACTATAACAATACATATTTTTCTCAAATTAATTTGGAATAAGCAGAGGTAATAAATTGTTGTTGCAATTCAAAAGGGAAGCATATTTTCATAATTATTTCTGGTGAATTTTATGAATTTCAGATTTCCTAAACATGAATAATTATTTCCTTTAGCTTGATTGCCCACTCTAATTTAGAATAAATAATGAGATGATTTTGAACAAAGATAGAATGTTGATAAACCAAAGCAAGAATTTGAAGACTCATGAGGTAAAATCTACAGACAATTTCCTTCTAGGTACACATTTACGAGTTCATTTTCATCTATTATTAGTTTCTTTTTTCCTTACTTTATTTTTTATTCTTGTTTTGTTTTATTCGTAGATTTTCATTTTTTTCAAAACTTGAAGTAAGCAACAAACCCATTTCAAATTTGCAACAGGTTCAAGGAAATTTTAATTTGTGATTCATTAGAATTTGAGCATTCTTTAACTTTTCTTTCATTCATTAGAAAACCCAATTGAAATTTAAAACGGTATCACAAGATTCATTTCTGAAACGTTTCAACTTGATTTTCATATTGTTGATACTACAGTGGATATATATTTGCAATATCCCATCGGAAGCGACTCTTAGTGTTTATCGATAAAAAATTGCTGATACAAGACCTTCGATGTGTTACCTCATTTAGTTTCTCATAAAATGCCATATCGCGTTTCAAATATTGGAGTTTTTCAGTTGAATATATTTTCAGTTATCTTGAATCACCGATCTCCGATAATCGACTTTACCAATATCGTGGTGTCCACATATTCAGGACCCGATATGAAAGTTAAATCAAGTTCATAAGAAATATTGCATCTAGTCAATCGCAATAATGGTAGGGGAATAATTTTAAAAGTACCGATGTCTCGGATCCGATATGATATTAAATTCTCATAATAAATCCATGGGGTCCATTCTTCATCACATATCGATGAATCATATTGTATTACATCGTGTACTTAAGATTGCTGATTGCTGATTTCTTTTGAGGTCCAAAGCTAGTCTTGTTGAGAGCGACGTCATCCATTACATCGCTGCCATCGCAAGAATCATATTGGCATTTCTAACATGACTATTTTCGGATATTTCGATATGCCGATATCGCAATCGCTTCATCGCATTTTTATTTATGCTCACATCACAATTCCGAATCTGCAATGTGCAATGTATGATGTGCATTGTGCGAAGTACAAAACATGACATGGCTATCCTTGATCTTCAATATAGCATTTCTTCAATGGCGTGATCGCTCCATCTCATCGCATGTTCTCATATAAGTAATTTGCCATTGCAACCTCTGATGTGATAGATCTAATGCATGCCTCTATGCCATTAACATTTAATCGATATATGGCATATCAACAAAGGTGAAGAAACATGCAATGCGAATCATCCAATAAGGCACTGTGAAGAAACATGCAATGTGAATCATGCAATGCGAATCATCCGATAAGGCATTGTGTTGTATGAAATAATTTAAAGCAATCTTGGGTAACCATTATGGTAAAAAAGTGATTGATGACAAATTTGCGGCATATTCAAATCATTTCGATTTCTCATACATTTCAGTTTTAAATATATAATTCCATAATCTAATAAGTAATTCAAGACCTTTCTATCTTCATATTTAAATTTCATTATCTTGAATTTGGTCTTAATTATGGACAATTTATAAAAATCATGGAGTTTATACGAAACTTATAATATTTTGAAAAACATTCGTTGCTGCAAATTCTCATTCTCATTTTTGATGCATTTGTTTTAATTTTGATTCCCTTGAACACAAAGCATTCCCTTTTTACATTTTTTGTTTGCTTTAGTTTAAATAAAATAAATAATGATTTTTGGTTATAGGATTTTGGTTAGTTTGACTTCTTGTTTTTAATGTTAATTAAAATAAGAAGTCAGCTAATTTGGAGAAATTGATACCTTTCAGGTAAGATCAAAAGCAATTATCTAATGGTAAATTCATATACCCACTTTCATTAATTTCCATTTCGTTACTTTAGTTTCACTTTTGTTTTTAAATTATGCTGATATAAAAATATATTTTGCAGCTCTTCATAAAAGCTTCCAATCCTCTGCCAGATCATATTTTCAAAGTCCTATACTCTTCCCCTGGTTCTATTTCAAGAAGCAGCGATAATCTTCATTGAAAAACGACACTAGAAAGTTTTTGAACCTTTAATCTATTTCTTTAAGCATTCCTTTTTTAGAGAATAATTAAGATGATGCTTTGAAACAAGAAGATTGACACCAGACATAAAATTTTCATTATGGTTGAATTTTATCATCACTGCTATCTGAAGCCTAAAATGCTTACAACCCTGCAAGGTAAAATTTATCTGAATCTCGACATAAGAAGGAACAATTACATGATTATTTTTCTTTACTTCATTTTGTTGAGGCAATGGTATAAACATTCTTGTTAGAGTTTGTATTTCAAAACTTGGATTTTCCTTTCACTTTTCAAATTTCTTCATTTTATTTTTGCTTGCTGATTTCTTTTCTCTGGCTTAAGAATTATTTTCCTTTGGTTTTCAGTTTTTATTTTGTTGACTTTGTCATGATTTATATGGAAGGCCTTATTGTTACTTAACAATGGTCGACATACATAGGGAAAAATTGCTAATAGTCACCTGTTAGCTTTTTCTTAAATCTCTTAACAAAGTTTGATTTTATTATTAAGGTAGACATATTTAAGGAAGAGATTACAAGACAAGAGAAGTTGACAAAGCATCATAAAATCTGAAAAATTTATTTTTCATCGAAATTGTAATCTTTTTGAGATTTCAATACTTTATTAAGATCTTTCAAAATTTTATTATCAGTCAAGAAAATTTATTTCTAACCAAGTAAAGACACTTTACAACAAAGCACTTTTAACTTTGAAATTTTCATTCTTAACTCTTAAGAAGTCAATGATTTCCCCTGTTCAAAAAAGTCATATTTTTCTAGTGTAATCCAAAAATATATTTAAAACTTAAAAGATAAGAGGTCTCATCATGAGCCTGCTTACCATGATCATAGGTGAAAAATTGGCTGACATTACCAACACTGCTAAACAAACCAGGGTAATGGCTTATGATTGCAAACAATTATAAGACAAGGGGTCTCATCACGAGCCAACTTGTTTAGTCCAATTATAACCAGTGAATGGCATTGTCAACTATATGGCTACTAAACCAGGACAATGGCTTTTAAGAATTAAAAAAAATAAAATAAACATATATAAATGGATTATCTCTAGGTCAATAATTCTTAACTAGATGGGATTCTGAATCATTGATTATTAAAAGGTAACCCTATCGAGACTATAGATGTTTGCTGGCAGCAGTGGCTCTACTTGTGACAAATGAATATATTTTAAAAGCTAAGTTGTAAAGTGACCCCTGCTTTATCTCTACAACTAATTAAAGACTGATATAGAGTTTTGAAATATTTTAATTTATGATAAATTTTGAGAAAAATTATAGTTAGATGATTCTTGTTTTTATTCAAACTAATGAACCTAGTCACGCATTTCAAACATAATTATCTCTTTTTTAATTATTTTTACTTGAATTTTGGGGAAACATCATTCATATTAAACATAGATAACTGGTTCTTCTCTCGTGTGTCGCCATTGTTGAGGTAAAACACATCCCCCCCATTTTTGACTTGTTCACTTCAAATAATGGGGACCCTTTCTATAAAAATTTTGGCTAAACACCTTTTAGAATTTTTATTTAGTTGATTATCCTACACATTTGTTAATTTTTCATTTTCTTTGGATTCTTGTTTTGATTGGTTTGTTAAAATCGATTTGGTCAACTGGTTCGTAAATGACACTCCTTTGAAGTCTAATCATTTATGTCGTCTGGGTTAAAATGCACCAAATATACAATATCCCTTTTTTATAAATAAATTAGTTCAATAATGCATTTATTTTAAATATTAACCCCTAGTTAGTTCTCACTAACAATTTTCATTTTTTACTTATACAACCAAATCATGAAGCATTGAGATTTTAAAAATTTACTCCAATTTCCAAATTGATTACTAATCTCGAAAACCCAGAATATCGAAGTGGCTGTAGTTTATTTTCAAAGTGGCTATAGTTTAAAAACTAAAATTCATAAAATAAAACCAAAATTAAAATTAATATTTATTGTTAAATTTTAAATTAATTAATACATAAAATATAATTAATTTAGTTAAAATATAAAATTTAATATATTATATATATATTATATATATTATATATATATATATATATATATATATATATTATATATATATATATAAAAAACTCCATCGGGGCTTTGAATCAAATCAGAGGTTTTAATCGATGCATATCATTTTCAAAACCCGACACCTCCATTCCCCTGACGCCGATCACCAATCATTAAAAGTCAACGGGCATTCATAAGGTTTTATGTTTTATTTTGAAGTTTCATTGAAACCTCACTCATACGAATGAGTGAAAAATTAAATGGAGTGTTAAGATATGAATGTTAGAAACGATATAAGATGTACCGTCTAAAATATTTTAATCAATTAATATATTTATTAAAAAGTACAAGTATTTTTGTAAAAAATATTAAAAATAGAAAATAATGAATGTTGGAAACCATATAAGATGTATAGTCTAAAATATTTTATTTGTATATAGATATATAAATTAATTAAAATCTCAATTGTATTTTCAATTTGGGTATTAGTTAACTTTTACGCAAACATATGCTTCCACAATTGTAACTCTTCTTACTTAGAGTAATTTACTAAATGAAAAAACTCATGACTCCTATAGATATTGCATCAAGCAAACTTCAAATTCAATTTGGGTAATGCAACTCTCATATATGACCAAGCGGGCTTCTATGGTTCAGCGTTGTTACTTTTCATAAGGCTCACTAACTAGTTTATACGGTTTTCTCAATAATTATGCTTAAAAGGCAACACCAAGGGAATTAAGAGAGCAAAACAAAAAAACACGTTGTTTTCATTCAAACGTACAACTACTGAAAAACAATTTAAAAAAGGTAGAGACTCTTTAAGGCATGTAAAATCCCTCAAGAATCTCAGCTAGACATATCTTGATGCACAGGATGGCCGAAGCACATTAAACATGGCAAATTTTATGGTGTATGATATATTAGAGCTACAAAAATATTAATTATTTTACAATTATGTTGAAACCAGTATTAACAGAAAATCATACAGGAAAGTTTGTAGTTATTCTAGGTCCCCAGTATTTGAGAGCTACCATATCATCAGCAGTCATACAGGAAAGTTTGTAGTTGTTCTAAGTCCCCAGTAATTGAGAGCTTCCATATCATAAGCTCTCGCAGCTTTCTCTTCTTGATCATAGCCACCTAGGAAAAAAAAGACCAATCTCCAGCTCTGAAGCAATCCAGCAGTCACCGGCATTTGGCTGGACATGTGATGTCTGCCTTTGTAATCGTCATATTTCATTGTTTTATAGACTTCAACTTATACCATGGAGTAGCTTCTCTTAACACTAAGAGGAAAAATTAAAGAATGACTTTCAGTTTGAAATATTAAGATGCAATTTATTTTATGTGATTTCTTTGATATGTCATTGAGTGAAGCTTTAGTGATTAGAAGTTCACACAATAATCCAAAAATTTTCATCAAATTAAATTCATACCTGGTTACCCCCTGATATTTTGATGCACCCCTTGAAACAACACTACTATTTCTGCAAAATTAATCAAAGCAACTACTTATTACTTTTTAAAAAAAATGTGAAACTCAGTGGATATTTTGATGCACCCCTTGAAAAGCCACTACTATTTCTGCAAAATTAATCAAAGCAATTGCCTATTACTTCTTAAAAAAAATGTGAAACTCGGTGGATTAATGAAAATTTTCTCATCGAAAATATCCAAAATATATGGGACAATATATACACATGTTTTAAATAAATAAAATACATTAAGAAAACCATGTACCTCTTGAGAGACGCAATATATCCTTGCCTGGTTGAGTGTTGCATCTCTTCCAAAGCCTCTTTGTATTGGCTAATCTGAAATCAAGAGAGCGAGGGACAATAGCCTTGGAAGTTGAAATGCATACACAAATGTTGGTGCAAAAGTCCAACTTTGGGAAGCATCAGATGCTTTCCTTGCACTCTGCCATCTGTTCACAATAGTGCTAAAGCAGGAATTGATATCCCAAAGAAAGGTAATATATATTTGCATTGGCATTCAATCATCCTTATCAATGTAGAGACGTTTCATTTATTCATTATTAATTCTCAGGTTCAAAATATGTGCTCTTGAATCAAACACCTAGAAAAATCAACAAAGAAGCGACAGAAACTGCATTCAACATTAGGGGATTTGATAGTGGGTATGGTGGTTTCAAACATGTAGGTTAATAAATAATTAGATAAGATCTTATGGCAAGTTGAATTTGAAACTTTTGAATTAAAAGGAACAAAATGCCAACTCCATGTTACATAATAGGAATCCAGCTATTGTTTTGTGATAGTAGACAAGTATAATGCACCAGATAGTGTTGGCATTATGGATAAAGTGTTGTCCTTGATGGCAACTCTTGCAGGTGATGGAGCACTGTACATCAGGTCAGTAGCAGAGATTGATGATCAGCTCTTAAATATTGGAGAAAGTAATGGGTATGCAGGTACTCAGTACCAAAGGCGCGTACACGCAGGTATTCCATACAAAAGGTGCGTGCATACCCGCAGGTCACCCGTTCAGAAGGTGCGTACCCCCAGTGCACACTCTTCAAAGCAGTAAAGCGCGCACACGTGGGGCTTCTTATGTTTAACCCTTGGTATTTAGCTGACGGTATTGTATTATTATGGTTTTGGCCAGTGGTATTGGTCCATGAATTGAGGAAGAGCTTGCCTATATAAAGCTAAGGAGATCATTTAGCTTGAGCATCTTTTTGAAAATTGAAAATCTTAAGATCTGAAATATTGGGTTCTCGGTTTAAAAGCTTGATCTATAAAAGAGAAATTGAAAGTGAATCTGTAAAGGGTGATCTCTCGAGCGCAAGACCAGATCTGAGCATCTGACTGTATTTCGGCCCTAATCAGAGGTACGCAGGTGATTAACGGTGTGAGTGCGTGGGTGCGTAGAAGCGACGAAGGGGCAGTGCGTGGGTGCGCAGAGGCGACGAAGGGGCAGTGCGTGGGTACGCAAAGGCGACGAAGGAGCACTGCGTGGGTACGCAGAGCAGCAGTGGTTCAGGTGCGTACGCACAGTAAACGTACGCGGCGCGATATTCTTTCTGGGTGCGTGCCTACTGTGGCAGTACGCGACGCGATAGTATTTCTGGGTGCGTGCCTACTGTGACAGTACGCGGCGCGATAGTGCATTTGGGTGCGTACTGTACGCAGCGCAGTAGAAGAAGCAGTGTGTGGTCACGCAGTGCAGCAGAAGGAACTCTGCGGGTATACGCAGAGAAACAGAGGGTGAAGTGCATAGCGACGCAGGCCAGTGAAAGGAAAACTGTGTATCTATCTTAAGATATTCCATTGACTGGATTTTTTTGTTGAAAAGGTGTTCTGGGTTTAGTTCTGTTATTGTTGATCTGGTTACTGCAGCTGACTGTGTAATTTACATGTACTTGATGATCGTTTGATGTATATGGATCTAGTTTGAAAATTTATGAAAAGTGGTCCTTGAAAAGAAGTAGGGGGTTGTAGCTCCCTTCCAGGAAAGACTCAAAAACGAGAGAGAGTTGTAGCTCTCTGCAGGTTGCAGCCTACGTATTGGTAAAGGACTGCACCAGTACAAGACCATTGTAAAAGGAGTTTCTAATTTGAAAGAAGATAGAGACATATTGCAG
>APFE030750855.1:26364-60683 GCA_000404065.3 Pinus taeda | reverse complement strand
CTCCTATATATATAAAGGAGGTCTTTTCATTTGTATCATCCAAGAATTGTTCATTTATGTAATGTAAAGGAGGTTTCCCCCTCGAAGAGGCTGAATTCTAAGGCATTGATCTATCTTTTCTATCCTTTTTTGAGCTGGTTTCATAACACAGTCTGAGGCTCCTCCTCCTTAGAAACCAAAAGTTCCTCCACAGCCTGTAGTTGGAGCTCCCTCTCAAGGGAAACTCGCATGGCCTTCTCCTCATCAAACTTGAGATCTCTGTGAACCACTGTCCTCCGACTAGTAGGTAAGTACACCTGATAGTTGTGAGGTCTATCAGTGTACCCCACAATTATTCACAACTCAGTTGTCAGCTCAAGTTTCTTCCAAGCATCCTTGGTCTCATGGTAATATACCAATGAGCCAAATATCCTGAAGTGACCCACATCTAGTCTCTTCCCAGAGAAAGCTTCCTCTGGTGTCTTCATTGCAAGTATGTGATGTGGGCTTCTATTATGAAAATGGACCTCTATGTTGCATGCCTCAACCCACAAATGAGGTGGTAGGCCTTGGTCATGCAGCATCGCCTGAGCTTCCCCCACGGTCATTTTGTTCTTCCTCTCGGCCACTCCATTCTGTTGTGGGTAATGAGGTGTTGTCAACTCTTGTTTAATTCCTTCCACTGCACAGAAGTCCTTAAACTCTTGAGAGACATTCTCTCCACTATTGTTGCTCCTCAAGGCCTTGATCTTCTTCCCTGATTCCTTCTCAACCAAATCTTTGAACTCACAAAACATTGAGAAGGTTTGATCCATCTTTTGCATGAAATAGATCCAGCATTTACGAGAAAAATCATCAATGAAAATCACATAATAACTTTGTTTTGTGGTGGACGTTGTCGAGAATGGTCCACATACATCATTATGAACTCGCTCCATGATTTCTTCAGCTCGACTGTCTCGGTCATGAAAGGAAGACTTGGCGTACTTTCCCAAGGTACAACCTTTGCATGTGTCCACTTGCTCAAGTTTACCTTTTGGAAGTCTGATAGAGATCTGCTGCATTATCTTGAAGGCCACATGATGCAAGTGGCCCAACCGCATATGGCATAACTCGCCAATCTCTTGGCTTTGCACCAATTCTTCTCTCAAACTCAATGCAGCATAGTTATCTACCTCTAGCTTATAGAGATTCTTCACTCGAATCCCAATCCTCTTAGTCTGACCCATGGCTATGTGTCTCAGGAACACCTTTCCTTTACTAAAGACAACATTGTAGCCTTTGTATTCCAACATCGCGACCGATGACAAGTTCTTCTTCCGTCCAAGCACATACTTTACATCAGCCAAGGTGAGAGGAGCTCCATGCTCCCTCTGAAAATAAATCGTGTCTTCTCTTGAAACATAGTACTTTCCATCATTACCCATCTCTATGTGCATCTTGAGGTCTTTCTCATCCAAGGTACTAAATAAACTTTTATCGTCGGTCGTGTGGAATGAGGCTCTACTGTCCAGATACTAAACACAACCCACCATTGATGAAACCATGCATGCGATGAGGATAAAATCCAATTCGAACTGAAGGCCAGTGCTTCACCTTCTGATCCTTTTGAGGATCCCTTCTTGGATTTCTTTAATGGACAATTAGTTTCATAATGGCTCACCTCATGAATATTAAAGAATCTCACTTTAGATTTGTCAATCTTCTTCCCTCCATGGGAAGAATTCGATTTGGAATGGGAAGCGTTCCCTTTCCCTTTCCTTGCCTTACTTGCTAAGGCTAGATTTTTTTCATCATCATGCTTAGATGAAGAACCATCTCTTGTGCTCCTCCTGATCTCCTCCTACCTCAGATCTGACCACAGTCGTTCCTAATCCGGTAGTTTCTATGTTCCATTCACAGAGTCCTAGTAGCTATTCTAGCTCTTTGGAAGACCGAGGAGAGCAAGACTCATGATATCATCATCGACTGTCATTATTCCCACACTACCAAGCTCATCTCTTCAGGTGGTGAGCTTGTTCAAATATGTAGAAATAGTGTCTCCCTTCTGATACTTGATTTTCCAAAGCTTATCCTTAAGCGCCAATTTCATATGGTTGCTGTTGTTCTGATATAGATCCTTCAATATCTTCCAAATTGAAAACTGAGTCTCCTTCCCATGGAGACTCAAGATAATATGGTCTTGAACTCCCTCCAAAAGAATGCTTCTCGCCTTCACCACACACTTCTTCCATTCAACCAATTCTTGTGCATTAGCTGTAGTTATCTTGGGGATTTCTTGATCAATGAAATCATTCAAACCATTCTCTTCTAATACCGTTTCCATGTGATCCTTCCATGCTATGTATTCAAGCTACCATCTAGTGCATACTCGAGTCTCAAGACATTGAACATCATTGGTGAACTTTGCGGTGTGATAAGAATTCAATTTTGTACCTGCAATAAAGAACTTCAAACTTCGAATTTCCCTTCTCAGTATATTGTTAACAAATCTGATCACCTTTTCTCTAATACCATGTAGAAACTCTCATTGTATATTAACCTGACTATGCAATATAACGAAAGAAAAATACTTAATCTACTTCTACAATCAAACTTGCGGAAGCTTAATCAATTTGAGCAAGATCAAAGAAAACACATATAACAGAGAACAAGAAACAATACACATGAAACACAGAATAACGCATTGGGGAAAGCCTCAGCAAAAAACCCCACTATCTGTATTATCATACAAGTGGAAATATCTCAGGATTACCCAAAGCTTTAGCTCTTAGTACAATCCCTCACTATTGCTCATAGACAGACGAGACAACTCATATTCCTTCTCCTCTGCCCTCCAAGCCTCCTATTTCCTTGCGTTGTTTTCCCTGGGTGTTCCAACTATAACCTTGGGTGACACTGATCTTACACACTGCTCCAACAGACTGTAAAACTGTGCGAATATTAAGGAATGAATTCCTTCTGCATGCAAGAGATTTTCTTATAGGACAAATTTTGCAACTGATAGTACACTATCCCTGCCTTTAATCTCAACTAGGTCTTTTTCTGAATTGACATGCATGAGTTATTTAAGAGAGAATATTCAGTTATCTACAGTACACTAGTTTCATGCATGCATGCATTAATTGACTGAACTCACAATTAGTTCCTCAAACTATTTGGAACTAATTTAACTGCACTTAACTTAGTTAACTGATCTAACTAATTACAACTCAAATACAACTCATCCTTATCTCCTTAATTAATGGATAACTTCCTTAATTTAAGGGATAACTGTTGCATGACTTCAAAAATACTTTTAGCTTGAATTTCTCCAACTAATTAACTCAAGATGAATTAATTAATTATTTTCCAAGTAGCTAGTGAGACTAAATTCGAATTTTAACTCTCAATTTTAATTCAAGGACAAATTAAAATTGGAATATTCTTGTTGCCACATTTCAACACTTCTTACTACCCTCTTCCTGAATCTTCTTGCCCCTTGCTTCAAGGTGTGTGGCTTGCACACGTACCTCATCCAAATTGCTTGGATTGAATATAAGGATAATATGTTTTAAAAAGGAATGTAAACCCCAAATATATTTCAACAATGTATCTTGGGAATTCAAATTTACTCCTAAAACAAAGCCCTCTTTCTAAATTCCTGGGTATAGTCTTGGACTGTTTGGCCCTTGAGCTGCCTAAAATTTTGTTGACTCATAATGGATTTTTTCATACAGGCTAAAGGATAAAATTGTATTTTAATTGTAGAAACAAATTCAACCCAAGAAGTGGATATCTTACCATGAATTCACATTTCCACCTGAGTCTTTACTTCCCACCAGACTAAGGTTGCTCCTTCTAGCCTCAATGAAGCCAATTGGATATTTATGTCATCTTCATAAAGGTTCTGAATTCTACAGTAAACCTCCAATTATTGAATCCAATTGTCTAACTTTTTTGCATTCACCTTTCCATTGTACATGGGAATTTCAAACATAATGTCCAGTTTGAGTAAGGGGGTTTTCCTCTTGGGGTTTGGGAATTAGTATGAACAGTTTTTGTGGTTGAAGTGGAAGATGTTGTTATTTGATACGTTGAGGATGATGAAGATGATGAAGAAGATGATGAAGATGGTGGAGATGGAGGAGGCTTTCCTCCATTACCCTTTTAGTCCTTCTTATCATCATTTTTATTTCCCGAGCTTCCCTCTCCATGTGCAGGCTTAGAACTCTCTCCAGCCATTCTAGTGTTCCTCTCTTCATAGAGAACTCTAACCATGTCAATCAATTCATAGAAATATTTCTTGAATTCTTCCTCTTCTAAAAGACCCTTAGTCTCTTTTTCTCTAGGCATGATGGCTTTGGATTCAAGCTCAGCTTCTAGTACTACTTGTACCTCCTCAATCTCAATTGAAGGTAAAACTTGAAGTGTTTCAAGTGCAGCTGGAATTGGAACTTTGGGTGGAGATTGTAGCCTTGTGGTTATCCTTCTTCTGGGCATTACCTTAGGAGTTGCAACCAGCAATTTCCCTTCTCCTCTCTACAACTTTAACCTTGTAAGTATCACAATTTTGTAACCATTAAAACCCTACTTGCACAAAACTCAATCAACCAAGAAAATAAACCTTTTCTCTGATACCAACTTTATCTATTATTGAATGTTAGTTTTGTTGTGCTAATTTCAATTTCAGATTTATAAACAAATGCTTGTCCATTGCTCCCTATGCATAGGTTTCCTTAGGTTGTTTGTGAATGTAAACAGGTAAATTTGATAAATTTTAATGTGACAGTCATGAGAAAAATAGCATAAAAGACAAGTGTTGAACAAAAGTCATAAAAATTACAGCAAACGATCAATTGAACACTTAACACAATGTTTTGATGAAGGAGTTCACCCCTCCTAGGCTAAATCTCCTTGGTCCATCTTCCATGGCTTAGGCCTCTATATTAGCTCAATATGGAAACAATGTTGTTTACAATGCTCTATAGCTCCTGACACCTACTTCAATGTGTTCATAATGTCAAAATTAGCTAGTAACACCTTTTCCTGAGCTCCATTTGGTCAAATTTAGCTCCAGCTGTCATCAAAACAAGTTTCCCTAAGAAAACTCCTCTAAAACTAGCAAAACTCCAGCTAGCCCCACTAAAACTAGAGAAAACTCCAAATTTATCAAAGCGTCGAATACTCCACCATCTTAATTCGCATAGTTAATTATTGTTAACCATGTATTGACTACGGACTAATCCACAGTTAGCATGCCGAGCAGACCTTTGGGGAGGGACACTTGGTGGCCTCTAGGCTTGCCACTTGTCCCCTCCTCATTGGTCCAAATCAAACCAATAAAAACATGCCACATCACTACCTCTGACAACCATCCAAAACCTGACACTTGGCAAGCTTTGACTGGATGTTGACCACTATTGACCTTGCACAATAACCTGCCATGTTAGTAGTATAGACTGCTAAGTGTGTAGTGACTGTGCATTTTTTTTCAAAATTTCCTCTATTCGGCAAAGTAGACAAAACTCAATATCTTCCTCATACGAACTCAGTTTTCAGTGAAATTAGTTACGTTGGGATCATTTCGCTGAGATGGATGTATTTGTTCAGGTTTCGATCCATTCTAAGAACTTTTAATTTTTGAGCTAAATATTGAGTGCGTGATCATCCCTTAAGCCCAAATTATGATTAACCATTTCATGTGCTCTAATGCATTAGTTATTTCCTTCTTGCCACTGGTGGTCTAGACTATAACTCTATTATTTGTGCACTAAGTTGCTCATTTTTTCCAAAAAACTGATACAACAAATTTTAGAAGGTGCCAACATGATCATTAAATTCAGCTAACATGTCAAAATTAACATTTTATGTTGCCTGATGTTGAAATTACAACCAAATCTCACTCTCTCATTCTTATATATATTAAAGCTTATTGGTGTCCTTTTTGCTTTCTTCATCTACAATTTGGCTACTTTTACAAAATGCTCTAAAACTTCGACAATTTTCTTATCACTAGCAAGCTCCAAGTCACCATGCCTACTATGGATGTCAATGAGTTTTTTTTTAACTTTAGTTCTAGAGATACTTGTTGAGATCATCTCAGATGACATTGTACCAGTCAAAGAAGGTTGAGTCACTGATGAATTATTTGGAGGTGCATCATTCATTTCTCTTAATTATTGATTTGTCAGAACAATCATCATATGTCGAGTCTATAGATTTGGGGTCCTAACTGTGTCCCCTGATTGAGTACGTTTTGATGAATTATCTTGTGAATATTGTTGATCTGACAAACTTCGATCTGATTGATGTTATTCCTCTTCAATATGTGTCAGAGAATGTGGAGGTGTATCCTTAATTAAATTGATCTCAGTAACTTGATTTTTCTTTTGTGTACCTGAAGGATGCTCTATCTGGTGGTGTTATTGGGTGGAAGTACCATTATGTTCCTGAGTAATATTACAATTTTGGTTCTGGGTAGTTGTATCATTTTTCTAAAATCTATGCTTCACTGAATTTTGGTAAATTTGCTGCATCTTCTCTTGAAAATTTTCCATAAGTATTTCCTTATCATTTCCAACTATTTGCAAGATGTCATCTTCAACAGTTGAGGCTGGGATTTTTTTATTTTTTAGCTTTTGAGTCACTTTTCCTTTTTCTTTAAGAGAGTCCAAGACTTCTCGAACAATTGCACCAACTTATTGTTTTTTATAATTGTTTGATGTAAAAATTTATTATAATACCTATTCCCACCGATCTGCTTAGAAGAGGTTGAAGTGGCCTTGGGTTTCTATAATTTTTCTTGAGAAAATGATAAGTAGACTTTGAAAGGTTGCATATACAATACATCTTATGCCTCCTCTTCCAACTCTACATTATAAAGTAGGGTAATAATGTCTTCATATGGATCAAAGACTCCATGAGGAATAGGAAATTTTGTATTAGATTATCAATTCAATTCATTAAACACTTGGTCAATAGAGCACTAATAAGGAAGTTCTTGAGGATCAACCTTATTATAATTTTTATACCAAACTTTGGTAACATATAGACATATTTGTATGTGGGAACAGGGTGGAAATTCCCAAGGGACATGTTATGGGACTCTCCATTTGTTGGAGGATGACTTAATATTCAATAACCAATTTATGAATAACTCATGGGGACCTAAAGATTGTGGCTTCTCTGACCAACCATGTGAGAAAATCATAGAATTATTCATGAGTATCATATCCTTCCTAGTAAAGTTAGTCCTTCCAACCAACAGACTAGAATTCATGGCTAACCAAATCAGAAAAGAAGGAAAGTAGATATATTTCGCTAAATTCTGGAACTCTTAATAGTTGGATTTGATTAAGTTTGTGACATATTTTCCCCAGTTATACATCTTCTTAAAGCTCTCTATCTTGCCAATTTCTTCGAACATATTTAATTTGAGATCTGAGGGCCAACCAACAGTTCCATCTTACCAGTGGATCCTGAACCTGATTGATCATTAAAACTCTTGAATTTTTTCTAGGTTACCCACTAGTAAAATTTGTAAGCCACTTATTGCAACCAGTTGTATCAAGAACCTTTTATCCCTTGTATGGAAGTCTTGTAATTAAATGGATGGCATCCTGAGAAATAAACTAAGGCTGGGAAAGCCAAAGCTTCCCATTGTGATATCTACTTATCAAGTATTTTTTAGTCTCTTCCTTCATTCCTTGCATATTTGTTATCAACAGGGCACCAATAATGTCACTGATTACTGTGTCTTTGCCAATTTTTTAAACTCTAAATTCCATTGATTATCTGGCTTGGCCCATCGAAGGAATGACTGATAATTATTTTCCCATGATGGTTCATCTACCTTCACCTATTTTATATGGTGCATGTGGACCTTGACATTTGTTTTACCCACAAGATCGAACCTCGCCTCTATTCGTGGCTCGACTGTAACATCATTCTCTTAGAATTGAACCTTCCTCTTTGCCATTGGAAAATATCTCTAGAATTTAACATTTATCAAACAATCTAAGAGTTCATATTCTAAAATCACAAGGCTCGGGATGTCTAGGATATTGTTAGGGTCAGAATTGACACTTAATGGTATTTCTGGCAAGACATTAGTCACTCCTCAAGCTTCATTAGTTTTTTCCTGAAATGGGAATTAAATGCACCATAATTCCTACTTTCTTCCTCTTCGATGAATTATCTCATAGAATTTTGATTTGATCCTCCAATGTCACATAGCGCATGCATACCACTTTATTGTCACCTTCTACGCAGAGTGGTAAATGATTTTGTGATGATTTGAGTTGATTTCTGACATGCATCTAATAGCAATCAGACTTGTGGAGCATGTGATGTATCATGATTGGATTGATATATTGGAGCATTTTGGTTTAAAATACTGATTTTTTCTCTTATGAACTGCATTATCAGACTCACGTGCTTGGTATTTATTTGTAACTAGTTTTCTGAAACTACCTTTTGGCACATGGTCGAAGCCTTTATCCTAGTTATATGTCCTGTCGAAACGCTCTTTATGACCATGTCATGTTGAATGGTTCTTTGTCACTTGGGTCGGCTTCAAGCTTGCTCTCTTAATTTGTCTGCTAAGTTGGATGCTTTATAATTATCTTTGAATTTTTCTCTGTGTTCTCATTGTTTCTCATCCTTGGAATTATATTGATCTATATTATGCTTATCCCTGTTATTTAATAGATTACGTAGATATACTTATTGTCCCATATTTCTATCATATTTGACTTCTTTATTTGTGCTTTCTTTCTCTTTATTGAATACTCAACTATTGTGTCAGTTAATTTATTTCTAATATATAACTATTTCTTCTAATGAACTTGCTAAATTCTACTTAAGAAATAAAAACTAGTAATTATATAAGTTGTTTGGTTGGTCAGCCCACCACAGAGTAGTTTTCAATCTAACCAATGTCCATAGCACCTAAAATTTCTTTTCACTAGGAACACACCATTGTTGTTAAGTAACATACTTTTTGAGTTGGGCACCATTGACAAGTGACTTGAATAAGTTCCCTTGCAGTGTCTTCAAATGTACATCTCTTGAAGGTCGTATGTCTTCAATGACGAGGGGTCCCAACCATGCAATCTCATGTTTTCTTGGATTACCCTTCACTATATTATTATATAACAAAACTAAATCACTGACTTTTAATTTCTTCATTTGAAAATTTCTATCATGCCACGCCATTTTTTGGTCTTTACTATTTTGTTGGTGATAGAGTGCATGAAGTCAGTCTTCCTCTAATTTTTGTTATTGTTGGAATCGTTCCTTCTGAAACTTTGTATTATAATTCAATATAGTCAATACACTTAATAAATTCATCGAGCACTAGATAGGAACCACTACTTCCTATCCATAGACAAATTTGGATCATGTCGATCTCGTCAATTGCTTGTATGTTATGCAATATGCCCAAAGAATGGCTAGTACCTTATCATCCCATTCATCTTTGTCTAAATTACAAAACTTGGTTAATCCCTTATGCAATGTTTTATTAAAATATTCAACAACATCTTTTTCTTGTGGGTGGTATGCAATGGTCTTCTTATGTTCTATCATGAAGTTCTTCATTAGTGTTTGAATCATAGAATTTACAAATTGAGTCCCTCTATCACTAATGATTTCCAAAGGGAAATTGAACTGCGTTACTATATTTTCTTATATGAATTTTTTTCTACTTCTTTGGTACACAGTCTGACTAACTTTTCCTTTGCTCACTTCATTAGATATTCCATTGTTGTTATGATGTGTTTTTCTCTAGTTCATCTAGCTCTTCTGGGAAATGGTTTGATGAATTCGATTACCCAGATCTTAAAGGGTAATGACAAAACAATTGAATGTAACAAGATATGGTGTTTAGGTAGTGGTCCCCCAGATATTTGGCATATATTGAATTTTTTTTGCATGTAATCGACAATCTTGAAATATTATTAGCCACCATAACCCAACTTGTCGTATTTTCCTTGTTTTCATGTGACATTGATAATGATTTCCAGCTCCCCCTTTATGTGTCTCATTGATGATATCCTCTGGTTCATGTTCCAAGACACATATTTGAAGTACCTCGTCGGTACCAACTTTATAATTGTCCATTTATTAATGTAAATGGTGTGGCCTTAATAAAGAGTATATTTTTATTATTTTCAGATAGTCCCTCAAGTTCGTTTCCCGTATGTAATTTCTTTTCTATATCCGGGAGCTTTATAAGGATTGCTTCAATTCTAAATAAGTGTGTGTCTCGGAGGTCATCCTCAAAATCGATCGATTCCTATCCAGATTCTAGTTAAGATAAATTATGAGGACCATCGTTATTCTTTCATGGTTGAACAATAACTTCAAATTCAAATTCTTGAAATAATAATAACCATCAACAAATGTGCCCTTGGTGAACTGGTTTATTTACGAGATACTTTAGTGCCTAATGAACAATGTAGAATACAATGGAGTTTCCACAAGGTAATGTCGAAACTTCTGTAAGGTAAAGATCATGGATAGAGCTTCTCTTTCATTTGTCAAATAATTTCTCTCATATTTATTTAGCTTTCGACTGGAATAAGAATTAGGTTGGTTTATTGACTCATCAATGGGTTGCGCGAGAACTACTCTGACTACCACATTTGGTGCATCAACATGCAGATGGAACTTCTTTGACCAGTCGAGAATCTTAAGGATGGGTGCTTTGACTAATTTCTTCTTTAGCATATGGAACAAATCGTCACACTCATTTTACCAAATAAATGGAACATCTTTCTTTAAGAGTTCATTTATGGGAAATGTAATATTAGAGTAGTTCCTAATGAACCATCTATAATAACCAATGTGGCCCAAAAGCATTTTAATTTTATTTTGATTCAAAGTAGGCTTCAAATCTAAAATTACTTTAATCTTCTCCACATCATATTTGATACCATCCTTTGAGACCACATGTTCGAGTAGTATTCAGGTCGATGTTGTAAAGACAATTTTTTTGTTATTCAATGATAAGTGAATTTGTCTGCATATTTCAAACATTAATCTAAGCCATTGTATATGATGTATAAGAAATTTATAGGCAATAAAGTCATCAAAGTATATTTCCATTGTTTTATAAATATACTCCCAAAGCAGCTTTCATGACGATCCGTGAAAATACTATTGGTGTCTTTTTAGTACAAAAGGCATTACCCGATAAGCAAAAGAACCAAACATAGTTACAAACATTGTCTTCTCTTTGTCTTGATCTCCAATAAGTACTTGATTGTACCTTGAGAAACCATCTGTAAAGGAGTAGCACTCATGACTTGTGACTTCATTTATGATTTCATCAGCGAACGTAGTAGGAAATGGATCAATCATTGTTAATTTATTCCACCCGCAGTAATCAGTCAGGTCATGATTTTTAGGCTCCATGACCATGGGACTTACCCATTCTGACTTTTCTATCTAGTAGATGATGTTGGTGACAAGCATCCCCTATATTCCCTTCTATACAATGGGTTTATACTTATGAGAAATCTTGTACGGTATACTTTTTATTGGTTTAGCTCCAGGAATGAGGTTGATTTTCATTTCCCCCATTCCTTTCACAATTCCCTTTAGATATTTATAGTCATGGAAAATTACATCTTAATATTCTTTGAGTAGCTCAACGAATTCTGTTATTTTTTTTCTTGACCAATAGTCACTAAGTTGGGCAATATTTGGTCGATCATCATTACATATGTCTACTTTCGTATATTCACTTCCACTTCCATCCAATTGGGTTCAATCCACTCATCGAGTCACTAGTCTCGACTTTTGTTTCTTGGGAGGAAGGTGGAAAGTTTGGTTTTTCCAGTTCAATTTCTTGTTTGCCAAGTTTGTACACTAATTCTATTCTTTTGTGGTTCTCTAGATGATATTTCTTCCAACAAAATCTTTGGTCAAGAATAAGTACTTCCATTTGTAGTCAGTTGACCAATTTTTGTTCTAATGTACATGATATCAAATTACAAGTCGATGAGGTATCGACTACTGCTTTTTTATTTTTGGTTGGTTTTTATTTAATAAATTCCTTTATTTTATGAACTGCATCATTCAATTCTTGTTCCTCTAGTTTAAATGAAAAACCATTAATGAAATTTTCTCTCAACTCTTTCTAATGCGAATATTGTCCTCGAGCTTCTTTGATTTTATACCACTTAAAGTCGTCAAAGGTATTTAAAAACATGTGAGGCCAAGCTCTCTCATCCTTGTATCTGATCCTACTCCATTCTAAGTCATAGTTTTATATATGAATAACGTGATCATGTCCATGGCTAAATATGGTATATTTTCTTGTGCAAAAAGCTTTCGACCTCTAATGCATTCAATAAAATATGTCTTCATTTTTGTCCATGTTTGAAGTCGAGATGAGTGGGTATCCCACCATCTTGTCACTTGACAAATAAAGGTTTGGAATAGACTTTGCATTTTTCCTTGTTCACCAATGGATTTTATTGCTTATTCTATGTGGTTAATAGGTGATGCTTGTTCCTTAAAATTAATAATTTTGTTCGAATCTTGTGTTAAATGCATCATAAGTAGTGATGGTGCTCCTCTACAATTCTTCTCTTTTAGATTAGCCATTGTTTTGATGGAGTAACAAGGTCATATTTTTGTCATTGGAATAGCTTCAATCGTTTAGTACTCTTTAGCTTTTGGTTTCTAGTTCTCGACTTGCCACTCATAGAGCTCCGTCTCAGAATTCTGACTAATGGAGAGGGGTGATCCTTTCAAAATTTCACCCATGGAATTTGGCTCCACATTATCCCAGTCTTCATGTAGTACTTGGTACAACCTTCTTGTTTATGATTCTTCTTCACAAGCTTCTATCCATGGATTTCCTTCACGAGGATCCAAAGGAATAATAATTTTCTTTTCGTTACCTTTGAGATTAATTTGTCTTTCTCTAATGATATAGTTTCTTTCATCCTCTATCCCCATGGTATTCTAACTAGTGAAAGATATGCAAGTATTCCATCAACTAATTCAGTGAATTCAAAATCAATTATCGTTTGGATTCCCATAATTCTAGTTTTTACTTGATTAACATTCCAATAGGTGCGATAAATATTTGATCGAAGAGTTTAAGATAATTAGTCATCTTATGTAGATTTGGTTTGCCCCTTCTTATCCATGCTTTTCGGGGAACCATATTCAATTGTGACCCACAGTCAACAATGACTTGTCGTATAATGTAGTCATTTGTTTCGAAGTTGACTTGAGGATCATGATCTTTGAATTGTTTTCCTTGTGATAGTTGCCGCACGTCTTTACATGTTTCCCTGCTTTCATTACAATATTTTATCATGTTCAGAAGTTCTACTAGATGTCCAATTGAATGTTATTCTTTTAAATGTTCCAAAACTTCTTCAAATATTATATCCTCTTCCAAATTCTATGAGTCAACTTCTTCGGAAAAAAATCGACTCCACTTTCTATTGTGTCATTTTGTACATGAATATCTGGGTATCTAGACATATTTTTTGTTGCTCGAATAAATTATTGATTATTTTCTTTTTCAGCACCCAACCTCATAACAACATGAATACTCTTTGAATTCAATATATTATCTTTTGGAACGGTTTGGAGTAAGTTCACAATTCTTTTATTAAAAAAAAATAATAATAATCTTGGGGAAATTTTCCAATAAACGGTTGCCCAAACCAGAAATATTGTAGAAGTGGAGGTTGGTCTTATCTTCTAATTTGTAGTTTGGGGTTGTGTTCCCTTCCTACCAACAAGTAAAACAATAAATCCTTCCTCTACCTTGACCACGACCTCGACCTCTATCGTTGTATCCCCCTCGATGGCCACCATATCCTCCTCCATTGTTTCCTCTTCCTCCATAAGATGGTGGTTCATTGAACTGATCCGCAGTTTGTGTATGATAAATAGCATGATAATTTGGATTGTCCTTCCCATTGAGCAGAGATTCTTGCATTGAGTGGTTGTTATCTTCACAAATGGCATACCATTTAGGCTTCAAATTACGTAAATTGTATTGGCAATATTCCGTTGTATGATTTGAAGAGATGTAACATATATCATAGTATATGTCGAATTGTATCCATTGGACATGTTAACCAAGTAATAAACAAATTTAAAATTATCTTTAGTATTCCCTTTGATCCGATATTTTGTGCACCAAAAATTATTCTTTTAAAGTGTTAGATCCAATAATTATTTTTGTAGTTGACTAATTTTATCTTTAAGTTTATTGTTAGTCAATGAGATAATCGACTGACCATCATCATCCATACCAATGCACTGATTCATCTTAAGAGCCTCTTCGCATGTTTTGAATTCAAGCATTCTTAATGGATCATGGATCTTTTGATGGAGACCAACCACATATCATTGAACTAATAAATTTTCATCAATAACATATGGGATTTAACTTAATGTACCTTTGAATCTTTTATCATAGTCTCTCACTGTTTCATTTGGTCATTGTTTAATTTCCTTTAGTTTTTGTGTTTCCAGATGTTTGACATCCTGGGCCTTGAAGAAGGTGAGAAATTTGTTCTTAGTTTCATCCATTGATTTTAGTTTCTTCTCGGTAAGATTCATGAACCATTTTAATGCCCACTTCCTCAAGGTGGATATGAATTGAGCCATTTTCTTATCTTCATCATTAATATCATATGAAAACCAAAAATTTTAACAAAAAAACCAATGATTTCTTTGATCCTCATCACCCTCATTCAAGAGAATGTAGTTGAATCCCATTTTGTTTGTTGAAGGTTTCGATGCTCCAGATGTTCCAATATTGCTTGGTTGGTTGTTAATGCAAGATCAATGGTGGGTCAAATGCTAACAAGTGTGCTATCTCCCTACTTGTCGATGAGGTCTTCTCAGAATGAATCATTGGTCTATCATGCTCTACATATGTATTCGGTAAACCGACTCAACCCAGGTCATGACTCTTTTCTGACTAGGTTTATATTTTCAGCTTCTTCGATGAATAATAATTACAGTAGAGGGGTACAATCATGAGATTGTTGAGTTGGAGAAGTACTTGTTCAATTTCTTGATTCTCACTGTTTGGTTGATTTTCATCAAAATTTATGATTTATGGTTTATTTATGAGTTCACCTTCATTATTCCAAAATGTAACATCCCCTAGTAAACTCATAGGAAAATTCATGGTGTTAGGAAAAATTTTCACCAATGTGTAACTTTCTAAATTACTTTCCATATTCCTTCAGTTACCATTAGATAAACTAGCATCATTACGTAGAGTAATCTTTAGTAAAATAATAGTGAATTACACAACCATTAAATACCACTATTGTAGCATATTAGCTTAAACTTCCTAATGTAACCTTGCATCAATTTCATGATTATTTAACTTAGTTAGTTAATCACATTCTTGATAATGTAAACACCTTGTAAGTAATCAACATCATAAAAATGGCACAATAAGCATTCGCATCATTAGACACTGATATACCCTGGAAACCCTATAGGATGAAAACCAACTAATGTTTGATTTTATTATTAAATTATCATGAGGGTGTTCACCCCTCACTCAATGGCTTGTAATGGAGTCCATCCCTTAATCATAGTCATTAAATCTTACATAGAAATAATTCTTAAAAACAACATAACTAGCTATAAGCTATTACAATCATCATGATATCATTTACCCACAAATCCTTGAACATTAAGTCTTTCCGGTGTGGTTCTTCCCATCAGTGGATTATCCTATAGCTGACATTCCTTCATCTGCATAGACCACTAGTTTATTACTTTCCACAATATTAAGTACAATCCATCTTTCACATATGTCCCGGTCTTTTTTGCAACTGCCATCATCTATGAACTTTGATATCATGATTAGATCAAATAATAATCAAGCTAGAAATAATTATTTATCAATTATACTTCAACATCTATTCATTTGCATGCACAAAACAAAACATAATATCATGTTATGTCTTCTTTAGCATCATTGTTAACGCATTAAAATAACATATAATCTATCAAATACCACATTAATTATTATTCCCCTCACATAAGCATACATTCCTTTCCAATAGGAAAACCACTACAATTGTCCCTATTCTTCTAAAGGAACCTAGCACTTAGTTATGATTTTCATGTGAATACATAAACATTTCACAATAGTTGTTATTCCTGCATGAAGATACATAATATTTTCTCGAAAGGAAGATAGCATACTATTGCATGCAAATGCACAATCTTTCCAAAATAACGCTAGCATAATCTTATATGTGCATGCCTAATATTTCAAGAAGATAGCTAACATAATCTTGCATGCAAATTCATAATCTTTCCAACGGAAATCTAACATAATAGATATTATTATTGTGTGTCAAAATATATATTTTTCTTTCTCAGTAGTTATGATATTTATGCATGAAATTACATAAAATTTATTAATATAACTAGCCCCCTTAACTATTACTTTTGGTGCATGTAAATACGTAAAAAGAAGCTAACACAATGGACAATGTTTTTGTGCATGAAAAGCATGTTCTTTCCAACATCTTTTCCAAATGAGAGTTATTCATAATAACTATTGTAAATGAAAATACATGCTCTATTCCAAGGAAAGCTAATAGTATAATTTATTAATCCTTGAATGCAGATACATGTACTTTCCCAAAGGAAAGCTAACATTTTTATTGCATGCAATTACATATTTCTTTTCAAAAAGTCTAATACAATAATTATATTCTCCTATGTATGCCTATATATATAAATATATTATATTATATATATATATATATTACTATATATATATTTACAAATTATATAAATATTATTATTATCATATATATTAATATAATAAATAGAAATAAAAAAATATATTATTATAATATATAATTATATATATATATCTAATATATAATATCCACGAAATCTATCATAATGACTTATTATTTTCATGTAAGATTAATATAAATAAATGAGAACAAAACAACACATTATTTTCTAAGAACACTAACACATTAGAAAACCTCTTTTATGTTTTACGCAACTATCATGGTTTTGGAGATAATAAGGCATATTTGGACCATATTTTTCAATAACTCATGCAAATATTTTCCAAGATTGTCCTCGTTAATTTATCGCCAGTTTCCAATAATTCATGCAATATTTTCAAGAAATCAAACCTCTAGATGCATGGCAGTTATTTTTTCATGCAAGGATATACTTCTTTGCATGGTAGCTATTTTTCTCACATAAAACCATATACTTCTTTGCATAGTAGCTATTTTCCTGCATGAAAACATTTACTTCTTTTCCAAAACAAATCTAGCATAATATATATTAATCTCATGCATGTGGAATTTATTTTCTAAAAGAAATCTAATATATTATATATTGATCTCAAACATATGCAAAGTCTTTTTAGAAATTGATGCATAAATAACTTATCTTTTAATGCTTGGAATCCATATGTCCAATGAGACTCCTGACGTAATGTTCTATGTCAAATTGATAATTTCTGCCACACTATTATAGCCAACAGTGGCCAAGTAAGATACGAAGCAATCCTACGCTGAGTTCCCCACAAAACTGAATTTCGTTCAACAAATTGTGTACATATAATTATTTCAAAGCACCCATTCCTCTTTCTTGGCATGCTTCTACATGTATTTGGCCATTAATTCTCATTGTCCATATGCTTACTAAGTAGAATTAAGGAATGCAATAGCTTTTATAAATCCTAAAATCATTCCATAAATCACCCATAAATCACTCCATAAACAAAAAAATTCCTAAATCTTAAAATCACTCCATAAACCACATTTTTCTAAACTCTAAAATCATTCATAAATCTCTCATGATTTTTCAAAGTAAATTTGTTTTTTATTTATGTACAAACTATCACCTACCCATAGCTTTTCTAAAATTATGACTCGTTAGTTCTAAAACTCATAAAATATACCAACTTGCAAATTATATTTTATTTACATAAAATAAAATAAATTATTCTCAATATAAGAATTAAGAGTTAATTCTCGTAATATTTTTGTAATTAATAATTAGAAGAATATTCTTCTTGTATTATAAATATAAGAAATAATAATATTTAACTATTCAACAACGCTCATTTTACAAGAGTTTTTGTAGAAATTAATGTGTAGATTCAAAACTACTCATGAAATTTACTAAATCACAAGACTTGAAGCTACTATGCTAATCTACAGAAGTCAATTCACCATCTAAAACAAGAATCATTGACAAGAAAAAGTAAACATCACACATACACAGATATTTATCGAGGGGAAAGAAACTTCTCAAAATCCTTTACTATATATATTGCATTAATCAGATAATAGAGAAGAAATACAATGCTTGCTCAATCTTGAGTGCACCCTGCACTAGTATAGTCTATCCCTCTACTTGACTAATTGAACCTGGCCTGAAACGTAGCCAATTTCAAGCCTTCCCAAGCTCATATTTCCTTACATTGTTCCCTTATGAAATTTCCCCTATTATTTAGGAATTTCACACCAAGGAATTGCACAATTACCATAGGACAATCCTCTGATTGCATGCACCACCTATACAATTTGGATTAGTTTACAATTAATAGTACACTACCCTTGAAATCCAATATCAATTGGTTGAATTATCTACATGCAACGAATAGTTTGGGTTGGTTTATCAATTAATTGGTTGATCACTCAATGTGTTTGAAGTTACATACCCATAACTTGACCTCCACTAGTTATTTTGACAGTTAGAACTAGTTAAACTGACAATAACTCAAATTAAATGAAATAGATTACTACAAATTAGAAATCAATCATGTATAACTGAACTTAAGTGTCTCCAACTCAAATTTACTGAGTTAACTAAGTGACAAGAACCATGTCATCTTAGTTAATGACCTCTAGGTATTCTGATGAAATTGAAATTCAAATTTTAATCTAGTTTGACCAAGGAAAAGTCAAAACTACATTTTCTTATTGCATTTCAACACTCCCTCTCAGTAAGAAAGGGATTATAATATACTCCAATATTGCTTATATGGAACTTGAATTTTCCTCTTGACAAAGCCTTTGTCAAAATATCTGCAACGTGTTCCTCTCTCGGAATATACTGCAACAACATAATCTACCTCTGCACACAAATTCATAGATGGTGATACCAAATGTCAATATGCTTGGATCAATCATTAAATAATGGATTCTCATAGATTTGATACAACTCTAATTGATATAAAAATAGAGAAGGTGATCAATTTCATCTTCTCCAAAAACAAGGACTGTTCTCCAACACTTTGCAGGGAAAAATGGATCTTAACACAAAACAGGCTTTCCAAAAGGTCTCTTCAAGTTATGAGTTAGTTTTCACATGCAAACTTGAGCATAAACAAAAAAAAATCACATAACTCATACAAGCATACATGAAGAGCACAACAAAGGATTTGGTGGTGTATTTCACCCCTCCTGGCCTACATCTTCAGGCCTGCCAACATAGCTAGACCGCTCCATATATTCAGTGGAAAAAGGAGTACATAAAATTTCGCTAATAAACAAGTGGTTATTTCCCCTTCAAGGAAATTTTCTCTTGGAAATAAATCTCAGTAAAATAGCATGAAAACATATAGTCATCATGAAAACATCAACAACACAAGTCATCTCCTACAATGACCCTATACTCCAACTAAAAATGATCATATAAGCACTTCAATTACACATTGAAGGACAAAAACAAATCTTTCATCAAAAAAACATAGTGAGAAAAGTATAGAAGAGATGAACCTTGCATGTAAAAGTTGTTGCACTAAACATATGAAGGCAATAAATCCCTTGCAAGGCCTTCTCCATGCTTAAACACCTTTAAGAATTTCTCCAAAACACTGATTGATCCATACACCCATGAACTTGAACCTACAAAAAGTTGATTTATATGTGCTCAAATCAAAAAATGGAGGTCACCATTGGATCCATAATGTCCAAAAACCCCTATGTAGACTCTTCTTGAGCTCCAAAGGACAAAAACTCACAAATATATTCTCTACAGGCTCCCCATGTAGTTTTGTTGTTATCCATCCTACAAATTGAAATGACAGTCTAATTGTCCTAAAAATTTGCCTTGTTTTCCACTACGGAGGTGACAAATTCACCCACTGAAGGTGCAATTTGTTGGATACTTAATTTGTACAATAACTCTTAAGGGGTAAAATGTAGGCCACATGGGACATGTGGTCATGGGGTGGGCCTTATCGCCTGCCCCTGCTGGCCTAGCACCTAAAATTTCGGGGTCGTGGTCATGTTGCCCCAAACAACCGAGGGTCAAGCCAATGGCCCACCCTTCTTGTTGGACTCCTTAACTCCCATGTCGTGGTCACATGGTTTTTGATAGTGAATGGGATTAGCCCCCTTCACTTGTGCTCTCTAGCGAGCACTCTAAACATCATGCGTCAAGGTCATATGGTGGCCCAAAATATCGAGGGGTAGTTCTTATTTCTTGCACCCTTTACCTTAGCACATTTCAACTCCACATCAAGGTTTTATGGTGGGGTTTTGACCAGGGTTCATACCAGACCCTAAATCCCTCTGCCATTGTTATCAGGAATAGTGTCCACTTGGAGCTGCTAATCCCACTAAGACTGGTAGCTATCTTAGAAACAAACAAGTTAAAACTACTTTCTCTTTCCTTTATGAGAAGTAGATAAGAGGGGAACAAAGGACACCAACCTTAGTCTTGCACTTGGTTCCTTGCTCGATTCCTCCCCTTTATGATAGATATTTGTCGCTTCTTCTTCCCCTACCCAGCTTCAAAGAGCACCTGTGGAATCAAAGTAGCATAATACTATTGAAGAACAAAGATCTACAAACATAAGCAATACAGGACTAGATATGTACTGGCCACACAAATGCATATATCATCAAACATACAAGAATGTGGAGGAAAAATTAAATCGCTTTATTCATATCAAGAATAGCAAAGAGGATTACAACCAATTGTTCTGACCCAGCATCATCCTCCAGCAAGAAAGCCCTTCCTTACCTCATGTAAAGCTTAGATCACCCAACACTATGATGTTGCACCAGGAAACCAACAACACTTCCTTACAAGATACAAGATTCTAGCCTCCTGGATCTCTGTGATGAGGGATCCATATATAGATGATTATAGGGGGGTGAGTCAGCTTCTGGGTTTTTTATTAGTGTCCTCTCTCTGATAGTTCTTGATTCCACTTGGAGATTAATGATCTCTTACCCATCCCTGGGTGAATTCATAGAGGCAAGTGTCAGAGGAGAAGTTTCTGGAAGATTCTATGATCCTCCACCTTGCAAATTGTCTCTGCCATTTGTCCATTCTTGCCCATCGCACCCTACAGCAGGGCTTTCCAATATGTATCGCACCCTTTACACTGAGTAGGTGATATGCATTGCACCCTCTACACTGGGCATTCTGTATGGTCCAGTTTTGACCAGTTCTGAGCATTTTTCTATGGAGAACTTCTGGGAGATGATATAATCAGCTGACCTTGTTCCTTCAGGGAGTGAAGCAAAACTTTTAGGGACTTATGAGCCTTTGGTTTATGGAAATTTATGATTGAGGTTGCAGTGCCCAAAAATGTCTATTACAGTTGCCCCCTAAAGCATGAGGTCGTTAATCTTTTGATGTCGGGTGAAATGCTTTATCATGAGAATCCGAAGTTATTTTCGAGCTGGAAGGTGACCTGTAATAAGATACAATACAATACATTATATTCATAATACTTTTCATGATCTAGCTGAGGCGGGCATACCCATGCTCAACTTTATAAATTCATTTTCATGTACATAGGACATACAACCATCTGTGTAGCAAACTGATGATTCAGACGGAGTCATTATCCTTTGATTTGGATGATCATCTGTTCAGAAATGATGTACGTTTGATGTCTTTATATTCCTGAATATATCATAGCCGAGATGGATGAAACTAGATACGGAGTCTTCAAAACACGTTCAATCTTCACTCGGAGTACAAGTCGATCCATGTGAAAGATGTTCTGGAGTCAAACATGGAAAGACATCGTCTGATTACCAGCCAATGATGTAAGCTGTTAACAGGCGCGAGAGGAATCACCAATAATGACAATGATCCTCAAGGTACTACAGTACAATTCGCGTGGTGTGAAAAAGGGACTTGGCGTCGAACACCATGCAAAATCTCTTGGTTGAAGGCCATTGATGTAAACCTGTTGCCAAAAGTGAGAAACTTTCCATTGAGGCATGCAAGCTTCAAAGTACTGAAAAGGGTTGTTCCTAGGTCGACTTCTTGGATAATGAGCTGATGTAGTTAAGAAGTGACCCATCGTAGGAGGGCCTTAATGAATCCCACATCTATGAAACGGAACAGAGCAAATGATTTTGGAGGTGAAAATGATCTGATGATATAGGGTTCAGGGTGGCGTTCATGAAAGAATGGAGCGTGAATCTATTGCAGTGGATGAGACATAGGTGAATTCTCTGAGCGACTTCTCTTGAACATATCGGCGACACTGACAATGGATTGGTAGCGTTAACCCCAAAGATGGATGGTGTGACGGACCAATGGTGATATGACCGGTGAATGAAATAACCCAACCCGACTCAGACGGAGTAAAAGTGTCATGGTCAAGAGCGACTTGCTACCAATAAAGTTTCTTCAAGTTTTCTTCCCAATTTTCCCCAGTCGTTGCTAACCAGTACCTCTTTATTTTTATCAAGCTTGAGGAGGATAACATATGCTTGTTCTATAATCCACCCTTCAGGTGAACCCGTCGCTATGTTTTAATGAGCCTAGCGACAGTGAAACTCGTTCTCATCCATTTGGACAAGTTTGTCGCTATTGGTTTTAACGAGTTTATTGACAATGATAACTCAATCATTTTTCATTTTTAGAGAGTCTAAAAAGGACGGAAAGGAAACTCCAATGAGTATTTTTCATCATATAATCCCTTAAGTCCGAAAAATCGTAAAATAATACGAAAGGGATGAATTTTCGATAGCTTTAACGAGCCGAACAAGACAAGAGCTCGATCGTTTTGTGTAATAATCCCTCAGGTCCAAAAATATTAAAATCTAGAGGATGGATAGCACTTCCGATGACTTTAACGAGCCGGAGAGGCCAATCACTCGGAAATCTTTTCATATTTTACGAGTCAGGTGAAAAGAGCTTAAAGGAGACTTGTTTTTTGAGGAACGAGTGATAATTTCAGGTAGCAGCTAATTCCAGGTAAGGTTAGAAATTCTCCAATCACGGTAGTGTCACAAGGATGGCTAGCAAGAGCACTCATCACAGCTATTCCTCAAAAGGGAAAACAATCAAATGGAGGTGTATGATCGGCTAAAAAAGATGGAGGTGATGATGAGAACACGGCCAAGGCTTAAAAGCTGATGATAATTCATTCACAGGTCATTTACCGGAAATTGGTTCATTTTTAATGATCTTAAACTCTAGGGGAAACATTTGCTCATTGCTTATGTTTAATTTTTAACGAGCTTGAACTCCACGTAAAAACTGCTCATGCCAGTCATATAATAACGATATCTCATCTATAGATGCCATCTTTTATGGAGCTTGCACCTTTCAAAGCTTTTCCCTAGATCCTTTCTTTATGAAAGTTAGGAAACGACCAATCCTACGAGTTTAAAGGGTTTGAGAATCTACAAACTAAGAAAATAAATGGTCTCTCTTCGCTTGCATGCAAAAAGGTTTACATGCCCCCGGGTATAGTGAAAAATTTCCTAGCTACCATTTAGAAGTTCTTATTTCGGCAAGATAGTTTCCATCCACATCGCAGATAGAAACACTTCCTGGCTTAGTCCGTCTGGAAAAAGGTGACTCTTGCTTCAACCACCTAACCTTGACGAGGGAATCTTATTCTAGTATAACTCCCTTTTCCTGTAAGGACAGGTGTCGGACCAGTCATTTTCCTTCACAGAAACCTACTCTATACCTAGAATTTCCCTGCCAGAGCAGGCCAGGGTACATGCCCCCTGGGTTTCAATCATGTCCACCCAAATTACATGTGCTCTTCCGGTGGACGGACTAGAGATTGACGAGACATTCCTTGCGTGAAAAATACCATTTAGGGATGGCATTTGAGTATTAGCTATGTGTGAGTTGGGGAACGAAAGCTGGTCTACGAGCTGGACCACTTGGCCTTCATGCAGAAAACACATTACTCTAACGAGTGAGGAGACAATGGCTCCCATGCTATAAATATAGTCGCGCCCAAGAAGTAGATTATAATCTAGGGGTCCTTGGACTACCATCACGTTCATGTAAATGGTTTTCCTTCCCAATGTTATGGGCACATTGGGAAGGATCCCTAATGGTCGACTGGTTCCTTTGTTAAAGCTTGTCAGATTTCTCATCTTAGGAAGAAGCGATGGCGAACCAAGTGATTTCCAAGCAGTTGAGGAAAGGATACTCACAAAAGCCCCTTCATCCATGATGGTACTGGCCATGACCATTCTATAAGCTTGTACAATGATTTGGAATGGTACACTCACCAGTAAACAGGTTCTACCTAGTAGATTCCAATCAAAGAAACTTTGCTTGGAGGTGGGACCGAATAGACAGCCGGATATGACTCTGACAAACTTCCTTCCTACGATAAAGGAACGAGTAGACTGCCTCCATGTTCATCGGAGTCTGTGTTTACGAAATGAATTTGAACGATGTCGTTCGCATTCTCTTTAGTGACTGTATCATCTGAAGATGGACCTTCTGAAGGCAATACTGGGTCAACTGCCACCTCTACCTTTTGACTTTTGTCTGGTATGGATTCAGAGGGTTTATCTTCAATGATATATGCTTCGACCAACCACAATGGCGCATCAGTCGGATTTCCAGCCAGTGATGCACTCGGCAAGAGTTTCTTATATCTAGGAGGGAATCGTAGCGGTGAAGCAGGACGGTCATCCAAAACTCTTTTAGCTTCATCTAGGAAGGGACAATGGTGGACAGCATGATCGCCTTCACACAGTTTACACGGAAATTTGCAATTCCTTTTCTGTCCAGATACTTCACTTTCACAAGTTGACGGTGCACTTTCAACACAATCGAAGGTTGATGACACCCGACTGTGCAAACGAGGACACCAATCCCTTAAGATCCAAGGGATGCAAGGATAATCTCGATGATAGTGGTCTCCTCTACAAATGACACATGGAGATTTAGGTTTAGATGGTGTAGTGTGTGGATTTTCGCTAGACGATGCATGGTTGCCCCCTTTTTTCTTTTGGCTCCTTCTTCTTCTTTTCCTTTTTCTCCTTTCGCTTCTTCTTCTTCTCAGTTACTTGATTTTTAGCTTTACTAGCTTCATCAAGCGAACAGGAAGGAGGAGAGGGAGAAACGAATGAAGTAGAAGGTTGGGGGGTAACTCTAGTGTCATCTAGTTGCTAACTTGATTGTTCAGGAATTACAGTATTCTGAATGACAGAGGTAGAGAAGATCCATATGGGCAAGCCAATCGTCAACCCTAGAAGTGACAATGTGGCCATATGGGATGCACCAACATCTCCCCAAGAGGAGAAAGGACTAGGATTTCCTCCAACGGGAAATCCTTGGTAGCTAGACTCCATTTTTATCAACCTAAAGACCAATGAGGGAGCTGTGATGTTATTCCGATTAAAATCAATTTTAGACGCTTTGACACATCTTGTTTTTTCAATTTTTAAGAGTTGAGAAAAAACAAAAGACAACTCTAGTCGTCTTCGATTTTTAATGAGGCTGAAGAGACAAGTGCTCAGATGGACCTTTTCTTTTAAGGAGTCTGAAAAGGAACGAAAGAGACTACTCTAGAAATCTAGACAGAGGGATTTCCAAACCAATCGCAAAACTGTAGAATACTTTTTACGGTACAACAGTCAATCTTCCCGAATGTTGTGTTTAGTGCATTGTGATCGATAGGGCGGCAGACACAGCTTCTTAAGGATAAAAGATATAGCCTATTGTGGTCTCCCAATATATACTTGACGGTACGTGGGAGCACAAGTCCATACTGCCACTTGTCATCTCAAAGAGGAGGAATCACCCAACTAGCAATGAAAGCGATAGTTACCAGGTTTAACAACGTCGGAATACATTTCTAGCCTAGACTTCTAGATGTTGTGCGTTAGGTTCCAAAGCGTTCTTATGTTCATTAAATTTATTTTATAGTTGATCTTGTTTAAGAAATTTGCCTTTCAGGTTCACCGTGTGATGTATATATAAAATTCCTAAAATGTAGTCTAAGATGATAAACAATCGTTTAATCTTCTTTTGCAATGAAAATCCTAGCTACTAAGGAAAGAGAACTGAGGATCTTCCGATAAAGAGCACAGAGCACACACTAAATGCACTGTCCTAAATCAAACCAGTAAGCAGTCTAAATGAAAATGCACATGCATGTATTTATTTTCAGCCTTCTTAATGTGTGAATGACAAGAAGAATGCTAAGTGCAAATCTGAATTATCTTTCCAAAGCGACAATACTAACAAATTTCTTTTCAAAACGAAGTGAAGATAAGGGTGACACTTTGCAATTTAGAGTTGAAAACTGTTTTCAACACTTGAAAAACTACTAATTCAAATCACATACAAGAGTAACAGTATAATTGACTATCAAGAACAATGGGATTCTCTTCTATGATTGAAAACGACACTTGTAACACTTTCAGATCAAGAAAACACGGTTTGATTACGCTACTTCTTTGTAAAAGAGAATTGAAAATGGTGCACAATACATAAAAACATTTACAGTTCTTTGCACAATGGAGGCGAAATGATGGAAAGGAAGGGGGTTTCCACAGAGGTATACTGACCACAGACAGCAAAACTCGTGAATAGAGCTTAAGAGAGTAAAGAAAAACCAAAGTCTGAAGGAAAAATTAACCTTCTCTGACCATCACACCTATTACATAGGGAATCTAGTATGCATCTCACCTACTGCACATGGGAGGTGCGATGCATACAGACTTCTTTGAAGAGAGGGTGCGATGGTACCAGTGCAACACTTTTACTGATTCTTTGGTCACAATTTACAGTTCAGTTCAGGGATTTAGGTCGAGCAAGTGATATTCAGTAAATATAAATCACAGGGGTTGATCTAATGAGGTTACTAGAGCCAACACTAGTGCAATTAGAATGTTCGTAAATCACTTTTTCAATTTATAAACAAAACCTGGAGATAGACTGAAGCAACATTAATCTACTTTTCACTTGCATAGAAAATGCAGCTCGAAGGCTAACTGGCTTGACTTCAGGCTCCATCTGTAAGTTTATAAAACAAACAAATATAGACTAGCAAACAATCTATTTGCTCCCGAGCGGAGTCACCATTTTGTTATCGGGAATAGTGTCCACTTAGAGCTGCTAATCCCACTAAGATTGGTAGCTATCTTAGAAACAAACAAGTTAAAACTACTTTCACTTTCCTTTATGAGAAGTAGATAAGAGGGGAACAAAGGACACCAACCTCAATCTTATGCTTGGTTCCTTGCTCGATTCCTCTCCTTTCTGATAGATCTTTTCCACTTCTTCTTTGTCTACCCAGCTTCAAAGAACACCTATGGAATCAAAGCAACTTAATACTATCAAAGAACAGAGATCTGCAAACATAAGGAATACAGGACCAAATATGTATTGGCCACACAAATGCATATATCATCAAACATACAAGAATGTGGAGGAAAACTTGAATAGCTTTATTAATATCAAGAATAGCAAAGAGGATTACAACCAATCGTTCTGACCTAGCATCATCCTCCAGTAAGAAAGCCCTTCTTCACCTCATGTAAAGCTTAGATCACCCAACACTATGATGTTGCACTAGGAAACCAACAACACTTCCTTACAAGATACAATATTCTAGCCTCCTGGACCTCTGTGATGAGGGATCCATATATAGATGATTGTAGGGGGGTGAGTCAACTTCTGGGTTTTTTATTAGTGTCCTCTCTTTGATAGTTCTTGATTCCACTTGGAGATTGATGATCTCTTACTCATCCCTGGGTGAATTCAGAGATGCAAGTGTTAGAGGAGAAGTTTCTAGAAGATTCTATGATTCTCCACCTCGCAAATTGTCTCTACCATTTGTCCATTCTCACCCATCACACCCTACAAAATGGCTTTCCAGTATGCATCGCACCCTTTACACTGAGTAGGTGATATGCATCGTACCCTCTGCACTGGGCATTCTGTATGGTCCAATTTTGACTAGTACTGAGCATGTTTATGTGGAGAACTTATGGGAGATGATGTAATCAACTGACCTTGTTCCCTTAGGGAGTGAAGCAACACTTTTAGGGACTTAGGAGCCTTTGGTTTATGGAAATTTATGATTGGGGTTGCAGTGCCCAAAAATTTCTATAACAGTCGTTGGCATTGTGGTCGTGTGGTGTAGGTGACCAGGGGTCAGGGCTGCCAACCCAGCCCCTCCTCCCATTGGCCCTTTATGTAAAACATAAATGGCACTTTGGACCATAGGCTATTAAGACCCACTATTAGGTATAATGGTAAATCGTTACGATGATGAATAATAGGTCGAGGGTTTGATCCTCCCGAGCCTCTCACCAACCATACCAAAATTTTGTATGCCCCAAGGTGCCACGTGGCAACCCATGATTGGGCCACATGGCGAACCAATCAAATTTGACCACCAAACCGATGAACCAGGAGATGCCAAGTGTCAACCCTCAGTTGGTCTGTACCTGCACATTCACCCTATTTACTCAACTATACGGTTACTGAGTTAGTTGCCCAGTTAACCTACCTGCTCAATTTTTAGTTGTTCGGCCAAACAATTATAACATAATAAATTTATAATATGGTGTTGGATTGAGGTGAAACTGGTGTCATTAGATTCAGAATGATGAGCACTTCAACTTGACATCAGTTTCAATACTTTCTGGGCACTTTCCTTTTTGAGGTAAAACTTAATCACCTGATCACACCTCCCCACTAGGAACTTTTAGACTCTAAAAGTTTATTTCTCCTAGTAAATAAAAGGAGGCTGAAACTCAAAGTTACCCAAAAACTCAATCCAAAATGCTCTCTTTTCAATTGGTGCCATTCAAGCCGCAATCAAAGCATTTCACCTATTTTCTTCATGAAGACCTATTGTCCTATTAAGAATCGAGCCATAAATGTTGATTGTTGATGCAGGAACAAAACATTGATGAGTGGAATTTGAAAATTCTCTTTAATATCATCTCTGCATGGCTCAAATCAACTTCATCTTGAAGTTCAACTATTGAAGACAAACTTTATTCCATCTTGGAAATCAAAAGCAACATAAACTTTCGTTGTCGTCCTCAAACTGAGATTGTACAAAAAAGTACACTACTACAAAATTTCAATAAAATAATTGGCTTTGCCTACAAAAATATAGTCATGTTGTACAATTTTAAACGAAGATTCTATCCACAATAAGTTTCATCTTCATTACTTGCATCTATGGGTACATGACAAACTTGTAGACAAAGTTGGACGACAACTTGTACATTCCAAAATTCCTTGCACATATGGACTTATAACAAGACAATACATAACATTAATGAAAAACACATACTTGTTGCACATATTGACTATTATTGATCACTTTACAAAATTACCCAAATAGGTAACAACAACAAGTAGTTACAAATTTATAAAGAAACTTTAAAAATAGTCTGCCCAATCTTTGCCTCTCCTAGGCTTATGGGTTCTCTTTTTCATCAACTTTTGCTTAGAGGTTTCTTTAGGATTGTGGCATGTCCTCTTTTTCAACTCTTGCTTCCCTTGCATTAGGTTGCACAAACTATTTTCCCTTCTTGGAACAAAGCTCTGGATGTAATTTCCAACATTGTTCCTTTTCATACTCATGCATCTTGCAATGGGTACAAAAGAATTTTCTCTTGCTTGTTGACAAAGAAGTCCTCTCATGCGAAGGATATGCATCATGCTTGATGCCTAGAATATGATCCATTATTTTAACCATTACTATTCATTTCTCACAAACAACCACACAATGTCCAAATGCATCACAGAAAGTACAAGGGTACATATTCCACAAGTAATCAAAATCACCATTATTTGGAAAACACCCATGAGATTTATACATTGGCCTTGGGTTGCAGCTTTGATGATATGGACTAGATGATGACATGCAAGGTTCCTTCAAGCATTCATCCCATTTGGGAGACAAATGAACATTTTCACCACCATCTTGGTGTGACATATCATCCTCAGATAATTGTTATGTCTCAAATCATCTAGAGCATTCTCCAAACTCCCTTTGACCATATCCAAATCCTTGATACTTTTGCCTCTCTTGTACCAATATTGGGTTGGTGATCCCTTGGCCAATTATGTCGAGGCCTCCTCCTTCATAACCCATTTTAGAAAGCAGATTCATGCCAATGACTTGTGTATTTTTCTCAAATGTTGTGAAAGATGCGTTATGAACATAAATAGAAGGAATTGTACTTGAAATGCTTATTACGTCCTTGAACGTGTCATTCATATTTCCAGCTTATGATGATGATGACAACATTGCAGATGAATCTAGCTACCCACTTTTACCAATTGGCATATGGTGAGAATCTTGGAGATGCTTGTGTTGACACCTAATCATGGGGATTGGGTGAAAAATTATAAATAATGTAAGTAATAAATAATGGAAAAGGAAGAGTCATCGAGAGGTGAAACCCAAGAGTCACTCCCTCATGTATATAACTATGAACAATTGAAGTGAATAAACACAGTTCATTTGAGGAGTTACCTCCTGGCCTGACATGGTATCAGATCCAACTCATTTTTGGCTTCTTTGCCTTTGTAGCTCCCTTCTACCTATTCTGCATACGTTTTACCTATTTTGCAGAACTGACACCTCTATCATACTCTTGAGCCCTCTAGCATACTCCTAAAGCCTACACTGTCATATGTGTTTCTGGTCCATATTACACGCATACTCGACTGTGCCTTTGGCCTCCATACTTTTGTGCCTTCGGCTTCTAGTGAGATGAAGAATTGATACCACTGAATGAATGACATAGAGTGGAGTGGTATGAGGAGGATGCTCCACTACTCTTAGGAAACTCACGGTGATGGTATTCCGTTGAGGATGTTCATACCTAGTTCAACATGAGAGCTAGCATTGTTGGTCATGTTGCACATGCATTAAATGTTTTTGAAGAGACCCAACTATGTGCAGTACACGTATTTGATGTTGATTCATTCTTCGGTAATCCGGCACTGTGTGGACCCTCGCTTCAAAGTAGCTGCACCGATCATGATTTAGAGTGGCGCAATGATCGTGTCGCTCCCACTTTCCATCTACTCTGATAGTGTTGGTATATGTGGTTCTCTGAAGCTTTATGGGGTGATGGTTGTGGGGTCCCTCTCATATAAATTTGCTCTTCGATGTCTTTATACAGCCCTAGTATCAAAGCGTTAACCATACATTATCTATGTTCATTAATATTAGTCATGGTTCAACTCTATCTCCATTCATTGATATTAGTCATACTTTAACAATGTCTCCATTTACTAATATACCATAAATTTCTACTTTTATACAACGTGATTTCCGTTGTATAACATTGTGCTATTCTTAATGTTTTCCTCGCACTCATACCTTCCCACAATGATATTTCCCCATAAAATACCTCCCCCATAAATATACCTCTACCATATATTAGAATTAGATTTTTTTTTACCATTAGGAGTAAAATTTTGCAGCATAAGTATTTTTCTACAATACATAGACTTTACAACGCATTCATTGATATCTATTGTAGGAGTGGTTCTCATAGAATGGTTGCAGAAGATCAAACACACTCTCATTTTTAATGAGTTGTGGAAAGGAGTTTGTGTTGTAGAAGGAGACAAAGAACCAAAATATCCTACCACGGACAAGGAATTTGCCATTTGGGAAAATAAGAACAGCAAGGCCTATGCCTTCATTGTAGCATCTGTAAATGAAGAGGTGAGTCACCATATTTCTCCATTTTCAAATTATTTCGAAGCCTTACAAAAATTAAAGGAACTCTATGACTCACACTCTACGCTTGAAGTTGTTCAATTCATGATTAAAATGTTCATCCTTGAATTACAAAATGGTGATCCCCTTGCTCTTGCATCGGAAGTAAAATCTATTATGCGTGATATAAAAATCACTAATGTTGAACTAGACATTCCTTTGATAGATTTTATCAAGTCACTTTATCCCACTTATTAAAATTATCTTGAGTCATTGCTGGCAAATGGAAACCTCGAATAAATTACTGTAGAGTTCCTTGTGAATAAATTTGGTGAGAGAGAGAAATATTTTGGGAAGAAGATAACTCAGTCTTTTGAAGAGGCTATGTGTATTGTAGATAGAGAGAAGAATCTTGCTCAAGGTTCTTCGAGAGGAAGAGGTGGTCGAAGAGGAAGAGGAAGAAGATATTTCAGAGGCAAGGGGGCAGATACTCTCAAGGAGAAAAGTCTAATTTTCATTACATACGTTGAAATAGAGATGGACCACATGATGCATCCACATGCAATTTTCCTTGGGACAGAATTGAGCAGGAAAGAAATGAACCCAAAGGTAAAATTAATGACAAAGAGAAAGGTAAAGCACCTGAAGCCGCTCACTATGCTATGACACATTGTAATATTGGAGTAAATGAAGAATTGTTTAATGCTTCACTTGCTTCTTGGAAAAATTATTGGTTTCTTGATTCAGGAGAAACTTGCCACATGACTTTTAGAAGCAATGTTTTGAAGAATTTACTGACAATGTTGATGGAGTAGTATACTTTGTAGACAAATCAAAACTCAGTCCATCTCCGCTCGGCACAATCAGGCTTAAATTGCCTAGTCTTCCAGACTTTCCTTTGCATGATGCTTTATATTTCCCATAGCTGAGGAGAAATTTGTTGTCCTTGGTCCACATCCACTAGCAAGGACACTCCATTCATATGTTTAATGTCAAGGTTGATGTGAGGAAATCATCACATCACTCACTTTTCATGAAGGGTATAGAAGAAGAAAGGCTTCTCAAGTTGCAAGGTACCTCTACTCGTACACAAAATTTCTCATACAATTATGATTATGATGAAGGTACATTTCCATCAAGTCTATTATGGAATGCTAGATTTGGACACTTGAACTATGACAACCTTCGCTTGTTGAAGAAATATGGTGTTATTGGTTTACCTACAATTCCTAGGAAACTTAAGCAATGTGAAGCTTGCATGCTAGGAAAGCATATCAAACAATCTTTTCATGATTCAAATACCAGAGCACATAGAAAACTTGAACTCATTCATTCGGATTTATGCAGTCCAATTCCTGTTCCTTATGCAAATGGAAATAAATATATGATGACATTTATTGATGACTACACCATAATGTGTTGGGTTTATTTATTAAAGAACAAATCTGATGCCTTTTAAACATTCAAGAACTTTCATACATGGATTGAAAATTATCCATAATCTCATATTAGATCTATTCACACTGATAATGGAAAATAATACACTTCAAATGAATTTGAAAACTATCTTCGCCAGCATGGGATCAAACATCAAACAATTGTGCCTTATAATCCCCAATAGAACGGAGTAGCTAAAATAATGAATATGATAATCTTAAACATGGTATGTTCCATGATGTTTTTCAAGAATGTAAAATTGGTGTTTTGGACTGATTCATTTCTATGTTTTGTATATTTAGATAATAGATGTCCATCTAATGCTATTAGAAACACGAATCCTTATGAAATATGGTATGGCCACATTCCTTTGGTAAAGCATCTCAGGGTCTTTGGTTCTACCAACAATTCCTTGATACCAAAAGTACATAGAAACAAACTTGGTGCAAGGAGTCATAATTGTACCTTCTTGGGGTATTCAAACACCTTCAAAGAATGTTGTCTCTATGATGAAGTTAATAAAAAGTTTGTATCTAGATATGTAATTTTTCTTGAATCTTCCAAAGTTGACAATGTTGTTGAGCGAAAACTTGATTGCTTGGATATATTCACAAATGAAAAATCATTTCAAGAATTTGATAATAAAATTCCACATCTTGAAGGGGGGATTCCTATACTAGATCAATATGTGGAATCTTCTTCTGAAGCACTCTCCCCCCACATGAAACTCCAATCATTGATGATACCTTGAGTGATGTGATTGACAGAATTGGGAGACTCAATCTTGATTCAGTCCTAACTCAATCAAATGAGTAGCTTGGACCATCTTGGAAAGGTCCCCCAAAGTGGCTGATAAAGACACTTGAAAGTGTTCATGTTGATGAAGTTGGAGAGACTGGAACAAGAAATTAAAACAAGAAAAATGGAGGTGATGTATATGATTCTGATTCACCTGTTGATATGGATGTTTCTT
>APFE030750855.1:0-25177 GCA_000404065.3 Pinus taeda | reverse complement strand
AAAAACAAAATGGGCTACCATGTGAACACTCTTTTCCCTAGCAGCTTAGAATGACTAGAAAGTCCATCAAATTTATGTAAAAACTTCTTTCTTAAATGGAAATCTAAAAGAGAATGTTTTTATGTCCTAACCTGAAGGATTTGTTAAGAAATTACATGAACATAAAGTATGAAAACTTGTGAAATCCTTGTATGGCCTCGAGCAAGCACCGTGACCCTGGGATGAAACGTTAACTGAGCATCTTCTGAAACTGAATTTCAAACATTATGATCTTGATGACGCAACTTTGCTTCTTAATAAAGTTGGAAAAACAGTTGTATATCTTGTGGTATATGTAGATGATCTTTTGATGATAGGGAACAATGAGAGCTACATTGCATCCATAAAGAAGGAATTGAGGAAAGGTTTCGAAATGACTGGTTTGGGCTATGTTCATTACTATATTGGTATTGAAGAATCTCAACATCCGAAGTCTATATTCCTTTCTCAAAAGAAGTGCATTGGATATATATTGAATAGGTTTGGCATGGTTAAGTGTAATCCTCTAACTACTCCAATGGAACAAAACTTAAAGCTCACATCTGATGAAGAAAAAGAATTTGAGGATGTAATAAAGTATAGACAGCTGGTAAGAAGTCTCAACTACCTGACTACTACCAGACCAAGCATTTTGTTTGTTGTTGGAACCCTCTCAAGGTTTATGAAAATTCCTCGTGAGGGACATTGGTCTACAAAAAGAGTTCTAAAGTACTTGAAGGGAACTCAAGACTTTGGACTCAAGTATACATAGGTGGGGTACTTCAACTTGATTGGATACTCCAATTTAGACTTCGATGGAGACAAAGAAACTAGGTTATGTATTTATGGTTATGCTATGAGTCTTGGATCGGGAACTGTCTCCTGGAGATCACGCAAACGATCAGTTCCAGTAGATTCCACAATAGAGGTAGAATATGTGGCAGCAGCTGAGGCAACAAAATAAATTGTTTGGCTCAGGAAAATTTTGGAAGATTTACAAGTAAAATAAGTACATTCAACTCCACTCATGATTAACAACACCTCTGTAATAAATTTGGCCAAGAACCCAAATTTCCATGATCGAACCAAACAAATGAATAAAAGATACCATCTAATTCAAGATCATGTTGAGGCCAAGGCAATCCATCTATGCCATTGTTCCACTAATGAGAAGATTGCAGACATCTTCACCAAATCACTTGGAAGAGAAAAGCTTGAAATATTCAGAACGATTCTTGGACTCACCACCATCCCTTCAGATTAAAGGGGGGAATGTTGACACCTAATCATGGGGATTGGGTGAACATTTGTAAAAAATGTCAATAATAAATAATGGAAAAGGAAGAATCATCGGGAAGTGAAACCAAAGAGTCACTCCCTCATGTATATAACTATGAACAATCTAAATGAATACACACAGTTCATTTGAAGAATTATCTCCTGGATTAACAGCTTGCAATATGCACATGCATCATTTTCCTCATATGGTCCTTAACTACTATGTGAACCATGCTCACATATTGGTTTAATTTTGGAGGTGTCTTTTGTTGTCACGGGAGTGGAACTTTTAGCGACTTGTTCCTCAAGCACATGCTACAACTGAAGGTGCATATGCCTCTTCTCCTCTTCAACCATTTCTAGCATTCTTCTCAACTCAATGTTCTCCATATGAAGAGCCAAATTCATCTCATATAGCTCTTGGAGACTATTTTTTCCCATTCTTGCAACTTGGTCATATGAGGCTCTGATACCAATATATTTGAAAATGGAGGACTTGATCAATTTCCTCTTCTCTAAAAACAAGGACCATTCTTTGAGACTTTGCAAGGAAAAATGAGTCTTAACACAAAACAAGTTTTTCAAAAGGTCTCTTCAAGTTATGAGTTATTTTTCACATGAAAACTTGAGGATAAGAAACACAACATCAAATAACTCATACAGGCATACATGAAGAGCACAAAAAATGATTTGGTGACAGAGCTCATGCTTTATCCCATAAGTGTAGAGGTAGGATTTGGTCATGTAACATCGCCCGTGGTTCTCCCACAATACTTTTGTTCTTCCTCTCAATGACCCCATTCCACTGTGGGTTATGGGGTGTTTTCAACTCCTTTCAAATGCCTTCCTTTGCACAATTTTTTTTTAGCTCATTCAACATGTACTCGCCACCATTATCGCTCTTGAGACCCTTCACCTTCTTTCCTACTTCTTTCTCAACAAGTGCTTCAAACTCAAAAAAATTGGAGAATGTCTGGTCTTTCTCCTACATGAATTAGATCCAACACTTCTATGAGAAATCATCTACAAATATAACATAATACATGTGCTTGGAAGTGGAGGCTGTCAAGAAAGTCCCATAGGCATCATAGTGGATCCTTTCAAGGAGTACATGTGCCCTATTGTCCCGATCATTGAAGGTGTATTTTGTGTACTTCCCTAACGTACACCCTTTGCATGTATCATGTTGCTCCAATGCTACTTTGGGGAGGCCTATAGAAATATGTTTCATGATTTTCAAGGCACCATGATGAAAATGGCCAAGACTTCTATGCCATAACTCACTGACATATCAGCTATGTACCTTCTCTGCTTTTGTGCTCAATGTTGCATAGTCTTCCACATCTAATTTATAAAGGTTCTTCACACAAACCCCCATTTTCTTCACTTATCCCGTTGTGATATGTCTCAGAAAATCCTTCCCCTTGTATAATATCACATTGTAGCCACATTGTTCCAACACAGCTATGGAAACTAGATTCCTCTTCAGACCTAGTACAAACATCACATCCTTGAACCTGAGAGGGGAGCCAGACTCCCTCTAAAAAATAATTGTACCAATATCGGTCACACTATATCTTCCATAATATCCCATATCAATGTGCATCTAGAGATCCTTCTCCTCCAAGTCATTGAAAAATTATTTGTTTCTCGTCATGTGGAATGAGGCATCGTTATCATAATACCAACAATACCCATCATTGTGCTTTCCATGCATGCAGTGAGGGTAAAATAAAGTTCAAAATGTGAAGCTATGGCTTCAACTGCTACTCTTCCTATGGTCTTCTTGCTTCCTTTCTTGTGTGGACACTTCGTTTCATAGTTCCCAAACTCATGACGGTGAAAGCACTTGATACTGGACAAGTCTTTTTTCCTTCCCCCTTGACTTGAATCTGCTTTGGATTGGGATTCATTCCCCTTTCATTTATTTTCCTTTCCATCCAAGGAATGGTTCTCCTTATCCTCTCCCTTAGATGAGGTCTCATCTTTGGTGCTCCACCTTATCTCCTCCTATACCAAATCAAACTATTAGGGCCTAAATCTACCTCAGGCTGAAGAAAGGAAGGTCTAGGGTAACATCCAACCACACTTAACCTGGTAGCTAGCCCTACCAGGTCGGGAGAGGGCTCTCTCCTTGTCAATCTAAATTAGGATATTGGCAATTAGGGCTTGAGATGACTGAAATGAATGCTAATTTTAGGCTAGGTATATTAGGTTAGAGGATTTTGTTTGATTTTAAGCATTGGTTGCTGGATCAAATGAGGAAGGCAGCTTTGGTTTGGGAAATCAACTCAAATTTGTAGAGGTTTCTGTGGGGTGAGGTAGGAAAGTGTTTTAGCACTTTTAATTTGATGTTATGGTGAGTCTAAATACTGATGAGGAGTTGGAGAGGGCATGCAAGGTTCATGAGTCCTCTTGAAACAGTAGAAAACATCTAAAACTAAATGTAACCTCAAGGCAGAGCACTGAACATCAATGGATTCAACCTATTAATCTTGATTCATTTAGTTATGCAGAAAAAGATATATGATGGCACATATACACATAAGATAAACTTAAATAACCAAGGAGAAATTATTCCAATACACATTACCACAAGAATCCCACAAAATGCTGCAAACCTTGGTTCATTTCCTTGCCAAACTGCAGAAGTGATTTATAATGTAGCTCAATGCATCCACAAGAGTCCAACCTCTAAAAGTGACTAAGAAAGTACATGATATAGGCATCAAACCACCTATGCTAGCCACCAAGGGTCAAATCCATGAGTCAAGGACCTATTTCAACAACATCTAAACTAGGAACTAGAAAATAGGTAGTGGAACAACTTGCCTCTAAAATTATGGAAATTAATTCATTCAACCTCAAACTACCTCTAACTGATGTATCTACCCCCTCAAGTCATTTTTCATCAAATTTTCATCATCTTACATGATTTACCATTGCAAATTTACCAAGGATAAGATAAAAAGTCAACTGATAGTCAAACTAGGCGAAATTCTGGAAAATCAGGCAAAACTAGCAAAATTCCTCCTATGCGTAGCGCCACTGATCCTATGCACAACACTTTTTCTAGGCCAATTTTGGAAGGCTTCCTGGAGTCCAGGTCAGGTGCAGGATAGCTCGTTGGAAATATTGGTGAGTCTACTTTCCATAAGAACTTGAATTTCTGAATTTGAAGTCCATTTTCCCCTACAAAAATTGATTCTCCCAAGACTACTTCGTATGTGGCAAAAAAGTGGCAGAGATGACACGTTTTGAGTGTTTTTGGCCCTTTTTGGAGACCTCGAACTTGTCAAAATTTCTAATCCATTTCTAAGCATGCATATCTTTCCATGTTGATTCCAAAAATACAAACTATTTTGCAAATGGATGCCCTCAACAAAAGCGCAGAGCCGGTGGCGTTGTGCACTCGCTGAAAAAAACCTATTTTTTACTTCAAAAATGACAAAAATTGCTCCAAATTTCTTGAAATTTGGCATGAGTGATCCTTGTTAGGTGCGTTGATAAGCCAATGACACTTGAGCTAAGACCTTGAGGTCATCTTGCTCTTTCTTGTTTCTCAAAACGCGTCTTAGCTTGGCCTTTAGCCTCTTTGTCCTTGCATTACAAATGTTTTTCCTTGATGATCAAATCTTTGACACTCCTTGGATTTTGAGCATCCAAGTCCATGACACTAGTCAACTGAGAAGCGTGGGCCATCTCAGAAAGGTCCTCTAAAATGTTTGACAAAGACACTTGAAAGTGTTCATCTTGATGAGGTTGGAAAGATAGGAACAAGAGGTACAACCAAGAAATATGGAGGTTATGTCAATGATTCTGATTCACCTATTGATATGGATGTTTCTTATCATTGAGTACTGAATTTGCCTACATATTTTGAACCAACTTCCTTCAAATAAGTTTCTTCTCATTATGAATAGAAAGAAGCGATGCATAAAGAATATGATGCCTTGATAAACAATGGCACCTAGAAGTTGGTTGATCCTCCATTGGGAACCAAACCTATAGGCTACAAGCAGGTCTATGAGAACAAGTATAAATCTTATGGCTCACTTTAAAAGCACAAGGACAAGCTTATGGTAAAAAATTTTGCACAGAAGGAAGGGGTCAACTATGAGGAGAATTTTACCCCCACAGAAAAATGGGCTATCATCTGGACACTCTTTGCCTTGGTAACACATAATGGTTGGAAAGTCCATCAAATGGATGTAAAAATTAATTTCTTAAATGGATATCTGAAAGAGAATATTTTTATGTCCTAACCAGAAGGATTTGTTGTGAAGGGTTAGGAACATAAAATATGAAAGCTTGTAAAATCCTTGTATGGCCTCAATCAAGCACTATGAGCCTGGTACGAGAAGTTAATAGAGAATCTTATGAAACTCAAGTAGAAACATTATGATAAACTTTGTTTGTCAATAAATTTGGCAAAATAGTTGTATATCTTATGGTGTATGTAGATGATATTTTGATGAAAGGGAACAATGAGATCTATACTAAATCCATAAAGAAGGAATTAAGGAAAGGTTTTGAAATGACAGACTTGGAGTATGTTCACTACTATCTTGGTATTGAAGTAACTCAAATCTGCATTTTATATTCCTCTCTTAGAAGAATTACATTTGAGATCTGTTGAACAAGTTTGGCATGGTTGAGTGCAATACTTTGACTACTCCAATGGAACAAAAGTTAAAGCTCACATCCATTGAAGGAAAATAATTTTAGGATGCAACAAAGTATAGACATCTTGGAGGAATTCTCAACTACCTGACTATTGCTAAACCAGATATTTCATTTTTTGTTGGAATTCTCTCCAGGTTTATGCAAAATCCTTGTGATGGAAATTGTTTTGTCGCAAAAAGAGTTCTAAAGTACTTGAAGGGAACTCAAGACTTTGGAATTAAGTATACACAAGTGGGTGACTTCAGCTTGATTGGATACTCTAATTTAGACCTTTATGGAGATAAAGAAACTGAGGTATCTACTCCAGGTTATGCTATATGAGCCTTGCATCAGGAGTTGTCTCCTGGAGGTCATGAAAACAATCAATTCCAACAGATTCGAGAATAGAGGCAGAATATGTGGCAACAACTGAAGCAACAAATAAATCGTGTGGCGAGGAAAATTCTGGAAGATTTGCAGGTGAAACAAGTGCATTCAACTCCACTCATGATTGACAACACTTTTGCAATAAAGTTGACCAGGAACCAAAAGATCCATGATTGAATGAGGCACATCATTACAAAATACCATCTGATTTAACATCATGTTGAGGCCAAAATGATCCATCTACACTGTTGTTCCACAAATGAGCAGATTGCAGACATCTTCACCAAAGTGCTTGGAAGAGAAAATTTCAAAAGATTCAGAATGATGCTTTGACTCACCAACATCCCTTCAGATTAAGGAGGGGAATGTTGACACTTAATCATTTGGAGTGGGTGAATATGTGTAAAATAGTGTAAATATAAAATAAGGAGAGTTGGAGTATGAAGAGACACTAGGAGAAGAATCCAAAGAGTCTCTCCCTCCATGTATATATATCTATTATTAGCCTTAATGGAAAAACATAATTCATTTGAGGAGTTACCTCTCGGCCTAACACTTTGCATGACAGATATTTTTCTTACACGAAACCATATACTTATTTTCACATTAGTTATTTTCCTGCATGTAAACATTTAATTCTTTTCTAAAAGAAATCTAGCATAATATATATTAATCACATGCATATGTAATTTACTTTCTAAGAGAAATATAATGTATTACATATTGATCTTCACACATATGAAAATTCTTTTAAGAAATTTATGCATAAATAACTTATATTTTAATGCTTGGAATCCCTCAACCCAATGAGACTCTTGATGCAATATTCTATGTCAAGTCGATAATTTATGCCACGCTACTATAGCCAAAAATGGCCAGGTAAGAGATGAAGCAATCATGCGATGAGTTCCCCATAGGACCAATTTTCATTCAACAACTTTTTTACATATAATTATTCAAAAAAACTCATTCCTCTTTCTTGGCCTGATTCTACATGTATTTGGCCCTTAATTCTCATTATCCATAGGCTTACAGTAAGTAGAATTAAGGACTGCAATAGTTTTTCTAAATAGTAAAAGTGCTCCACAAATCACTCATAAATCACTCCATAAATAAGATTTTTCCTAAATCCTAAAATCACTCCATAAATCATCCATAAATCATATTTTTCTAAATTCTAAAATTACTCAATAAATCACTCCATAAATCATATTTTTCTAAATTCTAAAATCACTCAGTAAAGCATTCATAAATATCTCATGTTTTTTCAAAGTAGATTTTCTTTTGCTTTATGTACAAAATATCACCTATCCATAGTTCTTTTTAAAACTTTGACTCATTGGTTCTAAAACTCATAAAATATACCAACTTGGAAAATACAATTTATTTACATAGAAAAATATAAACTATTCTCAATATAAGACTTAAGAATTAATTATTGTAATATTATAGTAATTAATAATAAGAATAATATTCTTCTTGTAATATCAATATAAGAAATAATAATATTTAATTATTCGACAACACTCATTTTACGAGAGTTTCTATGGTAGCTTACATCAGGGATATTATTAAAATAGTGGGTATGTCTAAGTAATGTCGCAATGTTTGCTGAAGGAATTTTCTAGAATTGAGAATGGTTATTGATACAATCGGAATCCATCGGATGGCAAGACCAATGTCATCAATTTCCAATGCATTTACTTTTCCTCTAGGACTTATGAGTAGACAATTTTTCTTTGTGAAAGTGGGTGGTGCTACACCTCTCAACTCATCTAAGGATTCCCACGCGTCTTCGCTCACACACTCACAATTTTTCACTTTTATTCTTTGCTAGTCTTCTCTTATTTCTTCACATCAATTTTGTCTCTTGTCCCTTGATATTTTCTGGGTATAATTCGATTTCTTTTATTGTCGATTATGGTTATGTCAAGTACTTTGTTGTTGTTGTTGTTGTTGTTTTTTTTTTTTTTTTTTTTTTTTTTTTTTAGCGGTGGAAATCGACCTTCTTCATTCCATCTTTATGACTTTTAACTACTTCTCCAACTTTACTTCTTTCTTCTTCTTTTCCTTATTTCTCATGACTAATTACCCTCGCCCCACCCCACACACACCCCCCCGCTCGCCCATGACGACCCGACTTTGTGTCAGTGAGCGAGGGAGTAGAAAACAACCATGTTTATTTTCTTAGAAAATAATCCCAAGCCTATTTTGCATATGAATACTGGGCATCAAGGAAGTTCTTCTATTGAATTTCTCGCTTATATCAGTCGGTATTTATTGGATTCTGCAATGAAGGTCGATATTTAGGGATATAACCTACACCCTTATCGAAGAGGAACTTATGCAAAAGGGTGGGAATCGAGTGAAATAATTTATCATGAAAATCATCAAAGAACCTAGCCTTGACACGTTCAATAGAGGTTCTCTATTATATTGGCCGTTCTTCACAAAAATCATCTAGAATCAAATCAACTCACTCGTGCATATTCATTTGACCATTATTTGATAACTTCAACAAAAGTTAGGCATTTGACTCATTTTGATGTTTTTCATGAGTAATTTGGTCGAGAAATTTATTGATCTCTGTCAGGGCACCTTCGATAAGCCACCCATTTACTTTAGTAAAACAATGGCTCTGGTTTCTGCTAACAATAATTTGTTCCTTCATGCATAATTATTCAGTTAGTTGCTAATTTTTGTCTCCCACCACAACCTTTCAATGTTAACATTTATGCTTTCTTATTTTTCATGACTCGAGGCAAAAACTACTAGCAACGAAACCAATGCTGTAATCTAGGGAAAGGTGTACATGGTTACCAATAACAGACATAAAGCATTCACATAGAAAATCACATAAGAAAAGAGGAAGAGAAGAGATACAAGTAGTGGAGAATTGGCGGAAGCACACTTTATATTATATCTCTTAAAATCCAATTAGAACTGATATATTCATGCAAAGACAAATATTTATATCATGTCAGGACAATTATAGAAATATATCTATCTGAGTAGACTCTAACTAATATGACTTTAGTTATCATCTTAATAGTCATCTTTACATTGTATACTTTTTGACTCAACTAGGTTATTTGACTAAGATGACTAGCCCCTCCAACACCATGAAATTTGAATATCTCCTTCATGAAAATCTAAGCTATGTCAATGGCCTTGTGGGTTGACTTTACAGGTATGAAGTGAGTTTCCTTGCTCAATTTGTCCAGTACCACCATAATGGAATCATGTTTCTTGGGGTTTTTTTATAACCCATCAATGAATTCCATGGATATGACTTCCCACTCCTACTCGGGAATTGGAATTGGTTGCAACAATCCCGTTGGGTATCTACACTCTAATTTAACATATGGACATTCTAGACACCTGACAATGTATTCAACGACTTCCTTTTTCATACCTAGCCAATAATACCTCTTCTTCATGGTTGTTATCATTTTTTTATGACAAGGATGACCCAAGTAAGGTGTTTTATTGAAATCATCCATTATGAGATTCTTAAAATCACCTATAGAAGGTACATAGCATTTATCTTTAAACAACAACATACCATAATTAGTAAACTACTATTCCTTGCTAAGTGTTCCCTCTGTCTCTTGCTATAATGATTCCCTTATATGTTGAAAATTTTCATCGTGTTGTTGTGCTTCTTTGATCCTTTCTTTGATGTCAAATTCACAAGTTCTCATAGTTGTCAACTGGGATAATGTCATACTTTTGCTAAGTGCATCTGCTACTTTGTTATCCATCCCTTTAATGTTCTTTATCTCAAAGTTAATTTCATTGATAAAAGAAACTCAATTGACTTGCCTTGAATTTAGCTTGGGATAGTCAAATAAGTATCTCAGCCCTCCATGATCCAATATTAGCACAAATTTTTTTCTAAGTAATTAATGCCTCCACATCTTTAGTGCATTCACTATGGTTTTGAGTTCCAAATAATATGTGGCATAGTTCTTTTCATTTTCATTTAATTTTGTTGATTCATAAAAAATCACATGCACTCCTTGCATTAGAACTCCAATTATTCCTTCCTTATAAGCATTTGTAAAAATCAATAAATACTTTTATGGATCAACTATTCTGATAACTGCATGGTGAGAAAATTCTTAAGTTTTTCAAAGCTAGTTGCACACAATGATGTGATTGGATGTCCAATCTATTAACACTCAGGTTGTTCCCTGCTTCCTAAAGGGAATACGACCGAGGTAACCACTGACCAATCTTTTAGCTACAGGTCCTAGCCTACCTATAACCAGAGAGGGCTCTCTCTTTATAATTTAGCTTTGTTGGTGGATGATTTTAGGCTAGTTATGGTGTGCTGTTTTGTTTGAGTTTGATGGGTTAGTGAATTCAAACAGAGCTGAGATGTAGATCATAGAATAGTTTGGTCTATTGGGCAATGGAGTTGAGGTAGTGTGCTACTGAAGAATGTTTATGAAGGCAGAGTGTTGTTGTAGAGCCAGATAGGCATCTGTGGAACAATTTCTTAGATTTATGAAATGAAGTTATGGAATTAGTTAGTGAAAGGCAATTAAGAATCTTTCACTATGTTAAACAAAGGAGAAATGAAAGTATTGCTTAAGAGAAGTTAAGAATTCTTAAACAATATTGACAATGATAGAATTAGTTTAGACATGAGCAATTAAGAATTCATATCCATGGCTAATCCAGAAGAAAACATATTTAGAAATAGAGATTAAGCATAGGGTGTTCAAACAAATCCTAGGCTATTCTTTTTCTCTATTTACTATGATCATGAAAACATATGAATTATGGAATACACAGAAAAACACATACACAGTCCAGAGTAACTTATTGTTCCAGCAAATGACACAGGAATTCTGTAGCACAACAGAGCCATTCATTTCCACCTTCAGACAGCATAGGAACCAGGAACTCCACCAACAATTTGTATTATCAAAATGTCTCAAGTATACAATAGAGCTCTTCAGAAAGAGTTTTCACTACAATCGACCCTCAATACGTTATTTGAGGGGATATATATACAAAATAGGATACAAAATATCTCAATAGTGAGTTATTGTGCAATAAATTGCACCACCAACTCTCTTACAAATAGTAAATGAAGGAAATAACTACAGCATTTAATGTTGAGATGGCAGCTATCTTTCTGTCAGATAACTTTTGACTTTATGGCTCAGGAAAGTTGGCTGTAGTTGTGCCTTTAATTATGCGTTAATTGAGCCTGCTGTCTGGGTGCTTTAGTGAGTCACTTGTACGGATGCTTCCTGTGATACCTGCATGCTTATCTGTCTGCTAACCTGTACTGTGACTGAGCTCTATTTTTTCACAAAAAAGAAAATAAAATAGTGGCATCACCTGGGCAGAATTTCCAGCATTGCCTACCATCACTCAGCTGGAGGTAGTTGATGTCTCCTTATCTTCACCAGGGTTTCATCTGCTTCTGTATATCTGTAGAAGTTTGGAGGCACTTCAAACAGATGTTTTATCTCATGCTCAATAAAAAGAAGATTTTCCAGTTTGTCATACAGAGACTGCCCAGAGGGAGGCCCTGTTTCTTCTGTGGAGTTGCTGGAAGTTGTTATTTAATTTTCAAAATAATTGTTGATCCTTGTCATATACTGATTATATGATAGCAGTTATCCTGTTCCAGTCACTAGGCTTGGCAGTCCTTTATCTTGTAACACTATCATTTTTTCCCCAAATTCATCAATTTCTGCCTTCATTTCCTGACATTTTCTTTCCAGAGTTTGAGTGAAGTTCCTCAAGGTTAGCACTTTCTTAGCTGTCAAGATGGTGTATGTTCTGTAGTTTATCTCTAGAGCTGCCAATTCCTCCCTAGTGCGGTTATTGAGGAAATGTATCATTTTATTGGCTTGCTCAGGCATGATTCCTAGTGTTGTTCTGGCTCTTTGTATTTCAACATGAGCCATACCTATTAGTTCAACCTGCTCATATATTGCCTGGATTGACCTCCATTGGTCCTATATTGATTGGCCAATTTTGGCCCAAATTATCTTCTTTATTTCTACTAAGGTCTTGCCTAGGAGCAATTCTTTTCCAAAGTTTTTACTTTGGCCTCCAAGGCCTTTATTTCTCTTTGCTTTTCTGCCACTGTCATCTTGGACTTATCATAGCTAGCCTCTAGCTTGGCCAGTCTATCCTTGGCTTCATTTATTTCTGTTACTTGAGTCTCAAGCTCTTTGACAGCCTTTATCAAGTCCTCCATACTCATGCTGGATTCTGCTACTGTTGTTGCTTTTGTTGTTGCTCCTGTTGCTGATGTAGTTGTGGTTGGTGCTGGAATGGCAAAAGGGGATGTTGCCGCTTGTGTAGGAGGGACAGGTCCAAGAGTTGTAGATGTTTGAGGGGGCTGGGAGTTTGACTCCCCTTTCTTGTCCTACAATGCCTTCTCTAATTCTGCTTCCATTTGCAATATTCTTTGATTCATCATCAGAAGCAGATACATGGCATCATCTACTTGCTTTTCTTGTGCAAGTTCTGTTGTTTGAGAGTCAATGGTTGGAGGCAATTTTGCCTGCTTTCTCAGTGCAGAAATGTCATCCTCCTTTTTCTTCATGAGGGCCCTAATGCCCTTTGGATCCTTTGGGCCATGTCCCAGATCAATGATTATGTCTTCCAAAGTCTTTATTCTGTTGTCCTTAGCAGAGGAACATAGCCTTTCCAAATCAAGATGTGTATTTGTGTTCTTTAGTGCTTCTTTTAAATGATGGGCCAACATGGACCTATCTGCAAGTGTGGCATACACCATTTCCCCAGTCTGTTTGTGCACCTCTATCTGATCCATGGGGTGTATGTCTTTAGAAAAGACCTCCAAGTTTGTTCTTAAGTAATCTGTAGAGGTTTTGGGATGTGGAAATTTAGGCTTTAAATGAGTAAAAATCATTTTTTCCTCTTTGATATCATAGGCAGCCATCAATGTTTGTTTTTTGGAGGGATTTGCCTTCAAGAATTGATCATAGAGTTGCAGTCTCAACAATTCATTATGTGCCTTGATCTCCATGAAACCTCCTTTGATCCCAGCTGGTTTCTTGCCCTGCTGCCTTGAGGAGGATACCTCTATGCCTTGTTGCATGGCCTGTTCTAGCTGAAATGAGCTAGTGGTAGTCTGCTGGCTGGATTTCCTTTCTCTGCTGTGGCTTTTTGCCCTTTCCTCACTGATGTCTTCTTCCTCTGATTTAGGGTCAATCCTTGGCCTCTTGGCTTCTGGTTGTTGTGTTGACCCAGTTGGAGGTGTGACCTCCTCTCTATCTCTCTTTTTTCCTCTCTCTTCATTGAGAGGTGTTTGCAAAACTGGGATTTGGGGTGGTCCAGTTTGCTGTGAAGGGGCTTGCCCTTGAGTTTGATCCTTTGAGGTGTTGGGCTGCCCTACCTTTGTCTCTTGCTATTCATCCATTATTTCCTTGCCTTTTGCTATAGTGGTGGTTGCAGATGCTTGTTGGGTAGTCTATGCAGCTGGAGCAGTGGAAGTGCCTTATCCTACTTGGACTGGTTGCTTGAACAGGACCTGTTGACAAGAATCCAAGTCAAGAGTTTTCTCTAAATCTTTCACAGTCTGCTCCATTTTCTCTTCCTGAGTAAATTCTTCTACTATTGATTCAGGCACCCATTCATCTTGGTTGGCAAAGTGTTCTATTTGTGGGTATGGGCAATGTTTATTGGCTAGCAGCCTATACTTGACTCTCCTAGCACTGATAAAGCCTTCAGGGTCATAAGGGACCCACCACAAGCTTATTTTAAGTTTGAGCTACTGCCCCAATATTTGATCAGCCTCTTGCCAACCATCTTTCTTGTTCATGATGAATGGGCCTAGGTGGTCTCTGAATTTGAGATTAGCTTTATTCTTGGCACTGTGGAAGTGTGTCAGATCAGAGTTTATGAGTTGTCTATAGTATTCCAAGGCAAACAACCTCATAGGCACATACCTTGGGAGCCTGTAGGGACAGAGCTCACAGCCATAGATTCTGATAATTGTGTGATTTTGTTATAAATACCAATCACCTATTTTGTAATTCCTGGACAGCTGTAAGATTTTCTGCATATCATTGGACAATCTAATAGGAGGAGTCATCTTTAAGATGCATGTGACTGGATAAACAAATTGGTCAGTAAATTCACAGTATGAATAGGGAGAATTCTGGACTTGCTAGAAGACTGAAGATTGGAAGCTAACAGACCTCCTCTCACCCTATGAGTCTAGCTTCTTGATAGGGCACTGGAAGCAATTTGTTTGGTAATACATGAACAGGTGATAGATGTATGATGAATACTTAAATATTGCTTCCCTTTTCAACCTTGACAGTTGGTCATGTATCTTGTTTGCAATATACTTGGCATAGTTGTATTTTACAGCAGGGGGCTTCTCAAGGCTGTATGTAGATAGCATGACCAGCACAGTTTCATCAACATGCTCATTTGTGGTGAATCCCAGCATAGAGGTTAACATGTCCACCAGCAGTTTGCCTACCTCATTGAAATTGGTATATGAAAAAGGAGGTGGCCCAGAAGGTTGGCAGTCTGCCTTCATGAAATTTTTGGCCACTGTAGCAATGTCTGTGCTAGAGAGCTTGGAGCCCTCATCCAGCAAGTACTTAATGGAAAATGGGTATAACAGCTGGGTTTGCTTGTAGTTCAGCATTTGATTGATGGAGTCAGGTGTTATGTAAAAGAGGATGCTCCCAGATGGAGACTTTACAGCTCTGAGCTTCTGGTCATAGTTTTCTGCACAGAGGTGAATGACTTCAGGGAAAAACATTTACAGATGGCAGGAAGTAAGTGGGCAGATTGGATTCCCAGATGCCATACATGTCACTATTGTCCAAGTGACTGTTCCTCAGCTGGCAGAAGGTCTGTAAGTGGTTCCTCTCTTCCACAAAATCTGCAATGAGGAAATCAATATCTACCAGTGGCATAGCTTCAAGCTCTTTATTGGGTGGATTCACAAGAGCTACATCCAGTGCAGATGGAGTGGCCATGTCTGATTTCAACTGGATGTTTTATTGAGTTTAGGATTGGTGCAAAGGCTGAGGAATGCCTGCTAAATTGTGCTTGGCAGTGAGCAGCTTGAGAGTATAAGGAAACTCTTACGGGTTTTGATGAACTGAGGAGCACTCTGTTGGAAGAACCAGGGTGTGTTTGAGCTAATTAGCTAGTTTTTCAAGGGAATTTCTTATAACAGGGATGAGGGAGCAATTGTATTTGCTTTTAGCTGGTTGCTCGGCTTCTCCGATTAGTTTTTTATGGTGAATTTGCAAAAGGGCATGGGTTTCTCGTAGAGCCTTGTGGTGCAGGGGTTTTACCAGGTTTTTGAGTGTTTTTAGTGGACAATTTATCAGTGAGGATCTTTTGCAGAGTTGCTTTACAGGAATTTAGGAGAACAATAGGAGAAATGCGGGTAAAGAAGGTCGCCTGCGGAAAATACCTGGTTTTTACGGTGCAGGAGGCATTGAGCTGGATTAGTTGTAGGTAATTGGGTCGACGATGAGGGCGGCAACAACTTTGGCGGGTGAATTTTGGATTTCAGCCGTTGAACGACATTTTTTGCATGCAGGGGCGCTCTGGAAACGACGAATGAGAATGAAGAATAACGGTCATTTGCGTCTTTTTATGCATTTTTGGCCCTTTGGCGCCTTTTTGGTGATGACGTCATGCTGACGTCATCATGGGTCTAGGTACAGCAGGGTGACGTGGCAGCTGACGTGGGTGGCCAGGTGGCGGTGACACGATGGCAGGACAGACGGGTGGATAGACGACGTGGAGGTGATGGGGAGGCACGGTGGCGGAAAGGCGAGGTGACGTCACGCTGACGGGGGTGTGACATCCGCAAAGGGGAATGGGCGGTAAGTGGTTTCCCCGGAGGCCGCTAAGGTGGTAAGCGGTTTCAGGGGGGGGCTCCGAACAACGCGGGAGGCCGACACGTGGCGGGGGTACGGCGGTAATACCGCCAATCCCCCGGACGCAAAAGGTCGGGCACCTTGTGTGGAGAAATGACTGCCCATCGTTCGATCACCTCACCCACGGCCAGACGGCTGGCGGCAATCCTGATGTAACGGCGTATTAACGAAAGGGGACCCGCCTATTTAAATTAATCTTTTTTAAATAAATCATTTGCGCGGGGGGGGGTTTAACCTTAGGTTTTGGTTAGGTTTGATAATGTTTTTAATTTAAAACATTATAAAAAAAAATTTGAGGGTGGAAAAAGGGGTAAAGGTGTTAATGAGTGGGCATACCATGGAATTTTTGTTTTTAGCCAAAGTTTTTAATTGAAAACCATAGTTTAGGGTTTGAAGAGGGTTAGTATTAACCCCTGATGGGTTAATATTCCCCAAGAAAGGGTTATATAGCTATAGTGCTAGGGGGAGGGTATTTATACATAATTTTTGGGAATTTTTTCATAGATCCTAATAGAATTAGGGAATGGGGGTAGTTAGGGAGCTAAATAATACATTAGTGGTTAATATGACATTGTGGGGTGAGTGAAGGGGTAAAGACTAAGTTTTAAGAGGTAAAACTTAGGAATGGAAGATAAATGAAATGAGAGTAAATATGTTTACACAAAAAATGTGGCTTCTTTTCTTGACTAAACTTCATGGTTTGACCTAGTAGCTTGTCATGAACTGAAGTGGAACTGGACTCTTTGAGCAGACCTCAAGGTCCTTGGGGATGTTAGTAAATGATGTTTGGGGGAAAATAGGGGGAAATTAGACATGCTTCCAATGTTTTGTTCTCCAACCTCTGCTATGACGCCAATACCCTGAGTGGCATGAGTCTTTGCACTTGACAAGCCAATTGGTGATGGTCCTTCCTTTCTCCAACCTTGCACTACTTACCCATCCTAGTAATCCTAACATTTTTTCTTCACTTGAAGTGGGTGAAATTGAATTAGTAGACCCTGATTGTTCTCTTTTTCTTTTGACTGCCCTCCTATCTAAATGTACCCTTATTTCTTCCAAGGACCCAGATTTAAGCAGTTGCGCTCCTTCATTTCTCTACCTAGCTAGTCATCTGCCAAGCTTGAGCTATTTGGACAGGAAACATTCTCTATTCTGCAACAAGTAATTTAAACATGGCATGGTCCAGTTTAGACTATTGGGCCATCCATCAAGTATGATTAGCAGCAGTATTTGTAGAGTATGATACTGCCCAAAAGATAGTAGTGGCATTTTGACTGGCCACTTTCCTGGGCTTTAATTTGGGGTTCATTTTCACTTTTCCCCTGACCATTTGATTTTCTTGCCTTTTGATTATTCTTTTAAGGCATACCCTCTTTTCATTTTTTCATTTTCATAGTATGTACACAAAATATGGAACCTTTGCAGCCTACAATGATGAACATATTTAGCCCTTCCACTGTCAATCATGAAAGATGAAACCTATTGGTATAAGAACCTAACAGTGGCTCCACTTGGGGATGGCTTTTCCTAGAGGAAAGCCAAGAACAGTAGGTCAGATGGCCTTATTTTCCTCTTCTTACTGTAGTGAATCTTCTCTAGTATTGACACCTTTGATCTGAAACCAGTGAGCTGGTATGCAGTGTCTTATGACCTTATTTGTGCAAGAATTATCATTTTATGTCTTTCTAACCTGTATCACTATCTATCATTGGTTCTCTGCTCTGTAGACCTTCCTCAAATTTGTTTATAGAGATTTTCAAGCATCTATGTCATTTTTGAGATGGTTTTGCTAATCAGTCTTCAAAATCTGTTGTGGTTGTTCTTCATCTATCTGCTGTAAAAAAAGAAAAATGCTGAAAATATAGATATTTATGTACAATATGCAACTGTGCTATGTTCATGGGTCATAATAGTGCTTGAGCATTCTCCCATTCACTGGGCCTTCATCATTATTTGACTCATCCAGACTCTTTAAAAAGAAGGTGTTATTGCCTTGCACAGCTTGAATTACAAATGGTCCTTTCCACAGAAAGTCAAATTTGCCATGCTTTCCTTTGTCTTCCCTCCTAGAGTCCTATTTCAATACTTTGTTTCCTATGAAAAAGTCTTCAGCTTTTGTTCTTTAGTCAAACACCTTTTTTATCTTCTCTTGTAGAACCTGGGTTCTCTGATACACTTCTTCCCTTGTTTGTTGTAAGTGAATTGTTTGATTGATCCTCCTCTGGATATCATTGGGTTCAGCCTGTATTTCCTGCAGCAATTTGATCACAGGGATCCCAAGAGATGATGGGAACACAACTTCCAGGGCATACACCAACTCATATGGGCTAGTACCAATAGATCTTTTAGTGGTCAACCTATCTTCCCATAGTGCATTTACCGGCTTCTTATGCCAATTCTTTTTGTTCTCCTCCAAGACCTTTTTAATGATGTTGATGAGGCTTTTATTGGAGGACTCGGCTAGGCCATTGCCTTGAGGGTAATAGGTTGTTGAATGACCTAGGGTGATAGGATATTTGTGATAGAAGCTGATCATTCTCTTGGATTTGAAGGCAGCTGCATTATCTGTTATGATTTTCTCTAGGCAGCCAAATCTAGACAAGATATTGGTTTCTACGAATTGTATGATAATTGAATCATTTGCTTGTCTACAAGGTATGGGCTCTATCTATTTGGTGAAGTAATCAGTAGCTATCAGGATCCATCTATGCTAGCCTGAGGATGAAGGGTGAATTTCCCCAATGAAGTCTAAGCCCCATTGTTGAAATGGTTTTTCAATTGAAATGGGCTTGAGGGGTAAGGGAAGAAACTTTTTCTTCCCTTCAAAGATCTGACATTTATGACATGACATTACAAACTTTTTTGAATCAGTAAACAGGGAGGGCCAATAAAATCCAGCCCTCAGGATTTTATCAGCTGTGGATTTCCAGTATAAGTGCCCTCCACAATCTCCTGCATGAAATTCTCTAAGGACCTTATCAGCTTCATCTAAAGTTAGGCAGTTAAGTAGGACACCTTCATGATTTTTCCAAAATAAAACATTGTCTATGATACAAAATTTTGCAACGTTCAATTTTAGAAATCTGTTTTTGGTTCTGGATAACCATGGAGGAGCTTGCAGGTTTAATAATACAAAACATATGTCAGCATACCAAGGTGATTGTAAAAAGGCTTGATTGATCTGTGGAGTCACCATCTCTTGTTCGTTATCCAGTTCATTGATGTCAAGGGCTTGGAAATTAGTTTCAGTCATTAGTTTAGCTAGCCCTTGTCCTTTTATAAGTTTTGTTGGTTTGATTTCTATATCATATTCCAGAATGTTGGCAATCCATTTGCCCCTCTTTCCTTCAATTCCGTCTTGAGTTAAAATGTCTTTGACTACTGCATTGGGCACATATGCAACTATGTGAGAGTACAGGATATAAACTCTGAAATCCTTTCTCGCTTTTACAAGGGCATACGCTTGCTTTTCCATGATCTTGTACTTGAGTGGGGCATCCCTAAGGGCTTTACTGAAAAAGGCAATAGGTTTTTCACATCCTGAGTCATCTTTTTGCAGTAAGACAGCAGCAATTGTATGTTCAGAAGCAAAGGAAAAGAATATAAAATCTCTATCAAAACTAGGGCTTGTAAGCACAGGTGTTTTTGTCAAAGCTATCTTGATTTCTTCAAAAGCTTGTTTAGCCTCAATCGTCCATTTGACCTTGGCATCGTTCTTGAGCATATTGTTCAACAATCTTACCAGCTCAGCCAAGTTAGGAATAAATCTTCTTAGGAAATTAATCTTTCCTAAAAAGGCTTGTAATTCTTTGATGTTTCTTGGATGGGGAACTTGAAGTATAGCTTGAATTCTATCAGGGTCAATCCTTATGCCATCCTTTGAAATTATATGACCTAGGAGTTTTCCTTCTTCCAGGCCAAATAGTGATTTCTTTGGGTTCAAAGAAATGCCATACTTTCTGCAAATTAAGAAAACTTGTCTGAGGTGTTTTAAATGTTCTTGGTCTGATTTTGAGAAGGTTGTTAGATCATCAAGGTATATGACTAAGAAATCATGGATTTCTTTGGCAAAGGCTATGTCCATTGCCCTTTGAAATGTGGCTCCAGCATTCTTGAGTCCAAAAGGCATTTTAACATATTTGAAGGTCCGCCAAGGTGTGGTGAAAGTTGTTTTATCTTGGTCATCTGGGTGAACTAAAATTTGATTGAATCCTGAGAAGCCATCCAGTAGTGAGACCCTTGAAGCTCCCACTACCCTTTGTAAGATGTGATCCATTTTTGGCAAGGGGTAGTGGTCTTTGAGAGAGACTTTGTTTAAATTTCTCAGATCAACACAAAGTCTTATCTCCCCAGTTTTCTTTCTTGTAGGTACAAGGTTAGAAAACCATTCTGAAAATCTTATAGGTGCAATGATCCTAGCTTCATACATTCGTTTCACTTCCTTTTCTATTAAGGGAAGAAGCACTGGATTCACTCTTCTCAGTTTCTGTTTAAAGGGTTTCTGGTTTTCTTTCAGGGGTATTGTGTGCTAGATAATTGTAGTATCATAGGATTTAAGGTCCTCATAACTCCATGCAAACACATCCTGAAACTCTTTGAACAGTTTAATATATTCTGATTTCTTATTAGGAGATAAGGTTCTAGAAAGCTTGACCATTTTGGGATTTTCAATGGTCCCAATGTTACACACCTCTATTTCTGCATTGATGGGTTGCATCTTTGGTTTCTTAGGGAGATCATTTGAATCAAAAATGTCTTCTAAAGGAGTAAGACCTGTGGGCAAGAAATTAGACTTTAGTTGAATTACTTCAGTTTCTTCTTCATTAATTTCATCAAGATTTGTTACTTTTAGCTTCTGTAAATTGGCAAAGTCAAAGGTTGTAGGATGTAATATCAGCTCTATTGTTTCAGCTGATATATTTGTGTTCAGTTCATCAATTTGGTGTTGATCATCCCTAATACTTGTGTCAATGTTTAAGTTTGAGAATTCCTCCTTCATGGTCAAAAAATTGTTTATCTGAGTATCATTCTCAAATACTTGCCAATTATCTATATTGTCTGGGACAGAAGGCCTGTGTTTAATCTCAGCAGTGAACTGGTGGTTAGGCCCAAAAGGAAGTTTACAGGTGCTTGCAAAAGTTGCCAAACTATGAGCATGCAAGTTGTGGCTCCTAGGTATTTTGGTGAGCTAATATTCCAGGAAGTTGTTGAGCAAGTCTGTCACTGCTAACCTATAACACCTTAACCTGGGATAATTTGTGACAAAAGTTCCCTTTATCTGTTGTATAATTAGGTCTGAATCACCCAATATGGAAACTTTAGTCACTCATAGACTCTTAATCAGTTTGAGACCTAGTAAAAGGGCTTCATACTCAGCCATGTTATTTGTACATCTAAAGTTAAGCCTATATGCTTGACCCAAAGCATGGTCATTTTGGGTATTGTGTATCCAGACCCCTGCTCCTGCTCCTAGATTATTTAATGATCCATCAAATTCTAAATACCACAAGGTTTCTTGATCAATGCTTGTTTCAATGGATTTACAAACTTGTTCAGTGGGCAGCTTTAGTTTTGGTGATTCTTGTGATCTATCAGCAGACTCTGTTTTTTTTATCACATCAGTGGTATTTTGATCTGAAGCTGTGGATTGTTCATTCATATGTCTGGTTTCTGTTGTTTTTAGGAGCTTGACTTCAGTTTTGGGACACATATCAGCATTGTACAGTATGAATGAGTCCATGTCTGAATGAATGGAGTAGATTGGGAAGTTTTGGGGCTTCTCCTGACTGCTGACCACATATTTCATCAGTGTTTCTCGGTATAGTCTCTTTGGCTGGCCAAAGACCGAGATTGTGGCATATGACATGTCTAATTGCAGAGATCCTTGGAGTTTGGCACCCCATGATCTTGATAAGAGCATACCATATTTGGGTGGAATGTCAGCTACTACTACATCCATTAGAATTGTTTTGGCTGGATATTGGACTAGGGATACAAAGAGGTCTTTGATCAGGCCTAAACATCTCACCTGGCTAGAATCAAATGAAAACAAATCTTTATAGGGTCTGGTGATATCCAATTCAAGTTTTTCCATTACTGATTTGGGAATTAGGTTATGAGAGGCCCCTGAGTCAAACATGGCATTGTGTAGTAGTTTGTCATGAATGTTTAGGCTTACATAGAATGGAGGAGTCCCTCCATCCACTGATTTTCCATTAACTTCTGAGCCAAAAATCATCTCTGGTTGGTCATCCAGAATATTACCTGCATCCCTATTCTCTGGTGCTTGCAATGATCTATTAATTTGTTGTTTGAAGACCTCATGTTTGGCCAGTTCAGAAAGAGGAATTGCTATTTTCAGTTTGCCAATTTCTGTCTCTAGATTGAAAGGTTTCTCCATATGAACCTTTATATTGTGAGCAGCAAATTTTTCTTTTTCTGCTGAATTTTGAGTGACCATGTCCTGGTCAGGTACACTGTTTTGGGGTATGCTTGGATTGGGTCTGTTTTCTAGAGGTTTGCCCAATATTTCTGTTGGAAGAAGAGGTGTAGGTGTAGTTTTTACAGGAGGCTGTACATCAGATACATCTTCCACTGTGACCTCTCTTTGGAGTTTTTTATCTGAGGACTCTATTAATACATCTTTATCATTGGATTTATTGGGCAGTTTGTTGTTTGTTTGTTTGGTATTCTCAGGTACATCTATGGTTCTACTTCTTAACTTGTATTGTTTGTGTACTTCATAGACTGTTGTGTTATACCCTTCTCTGAAATCAAATGACTCACCAGATTTTGCTTGGAATTGCTTGTATTCTTGGGCTTGTTGGTCATCTTGTGTTAAGAATACTTGTTGTTCACTATCCAAACCCATTAGATTGATGTGGGGATCTTCTATTTGTTCACTAGTGGTTGAGGCCTCTACATAGTTCTCTTGAAATGGAGGTCTCATATTTTGATCAGGACTAGTTCTCCCAGCATTTGGGTTTTGGTTTTTTCTAAAATTGGGATTCCTGGTGGTGTTGCTTGTTTGCCCTTCCCAAGAGGACTTTCTCTCCATGGTCTCAACTCTATCCCCAAACCTCTCCATGCCCTTCATGATTGCATCTAGCTTTTGGTCAAAGGTTGAGGGTTATTCTTTAAATGTTATTCTTCTCTCATTTTTTGCTCTGGTTCTCTTGGCAATCAGGTTTGCCTCCACACTTACAGCTATATTCTGCATGTCTGCAAGGCTTGGAGGTGCTCTTTCTCTTAATTGATATGCCATATCTGGATCAAATCCATCAGGGAATTTGATCAAGGCCAAATCAGGTGGAGGTCTCAAGTTCTGAGGAATGGCGTTTTATACATTGTTGAACCTGGCACAGTAATCTTGAACTGTTTCTTGTGGACCCCTTTTTAAGTTATCATACTCTGTTAGTATGTGTAGAGGGTCTTTCTTCTTTTCCCATCTATTTAAAAAACTTAGGTATAAGGCATCAGAGTTGAGTATAGAGTTTTCAGCTAGAGATCTAAACCAGTTCCTTACATCCCCTGTCAAACTTTGGACAAAAAATTTCATTCTTACATCTTCATCATCTATCTCATAGTTCTCAAAATAGTCCTGCATTCTCTTGGTGTGTTGTTGGGCTGTATAAGTGCCAGTACCATCAAAGTAAGTGAATTTTCTTTGATAGTCTTGGGGCATTGCCCCTGGATTTGCAGGCAGGTGTAAAGGAGCATATCTAGCCATATTTGCAGGGATAAAAGGGACAACAAGAAGGAGTGGAACAGCTGGAACAACATGGATAACAGGAGTAAGGTGTGTTGGGGATGGAGGAGTGGAGAAACTACCTTGGGAAGTAGATGAGGAACTAGGATAAGTAGGGGTTATGTGAGGGTGAACTGATGCTTTGACAGGAGTAGGAATATAGCTCTACTGAATTGGTTCTGTATCTGAATCTGAGAGCTCTCCTAGCTGCTCTTGCTTCTTTAAGATTTTGGGGATTAAATTGGGATTTTCAAAGATAGCTGGGGGATTAGGGTCGGGATTGGACCTAGTGTAACGAGATTTCTTATTTGGAGCCAGCTTCTGAGTTTTCTTTCCTTGGTATCTTATGATGAGGTTTAAACAGGAAGCTTATTTCCTTGCAATTGGTAATTTTGAAATAAGTTCCCCAGTGGAGTCGCCATTAATGTTTACACTCAGGTTGTTCCCTGGTTCCTAAAGGGAATACGGCCGAGGTAACCACTGACCAATCTTTTAGCTATAGGTCCTAGCCTACATGTAACTAGAGAGGGCTCTCTCTTTATAATTTAACTTTGTTGGTGGATGATTTTAGGCTAGTTATGGTGTGCTGTTTTGTTTGAGTTTGGTGGGTTGGTGAATTCAAACAGAGCTGAGATGTAGATCATCGAATAGTTTGGTCCATTGGGAAATGGAGTTGAGGTAGTGTGCTACTGAAGAATGTTTATGAAGGCAGAGTGTTGCTGCAGAGCCAGATAGGCATCTGTGGAACAATTTCTTAGATTTATGAAATGAAGTTATGGAATTAGTTAGTGAAAGGCAATTAAGAATCTTTCACTGTGCTAAACAAAGGAGAAATTAAAGTATTGCTTAAGAGAAGTTAAGAATTCTTAAACAATATTGACAATGATAGGATTAGTTTAGACATGAGCAATTAAGAATTCATATTCATGGCTAATCCAGAAGAAAACATATTTAGAAATAGAGATTGAGCATAGGGTGTTCAAACAAATCATAGGCTATTCTTTTTCTCTATTTACTATGATCATGAAAAAATATGAATTATGGAATACAAAGAAATACACATACACAGTCCAGAGTAACTTATTGTTCCAGCAAATGACACAGGAATTCTGTAGCACAACAGATCCATTCATTTCCACCTTCAGACAGCATAGGAACCAGGAACTCC
>APFE030750851.1:0-10984 GCA_000404065.3 Pinus taeda | reverse complement strand
ACATTACAGGATATTTCCATTAATAAGCAGGTAGAGTCCAAGGAGGTTGAAGCAGAAGATGTTACAGGGACTGACATATCAGATGACGAGCAGTTGATGGTCGATAGTCAAACACAAACAGAGGCTGAAGCCAAAAAGGTAACAGGTGCTGACACATCTGATAAGGGTTCAGTGGCTGAAGTTATATTGAAAAAGAAGACACCACAACAGGCCCTACAGCAGGGTGAAGTCAAGAAAAAGCCATCGTGGGTTAAAACTTCAACATATCATCACCCACATCACCCTGCAAGACAACCGTCAAGATGGCAACCAAAGAGTCACATGACAGATACAAAGGAGAGACGATCCACCTACTACACCTCAACACAGAAGAGCTGCCACGGTCAACTTCCATCTCAAGCGAGCGAGGCACCAGCAAGATCGAGGGTTCACCTTTCTCTTGGATGGCTAGATGCACGTGCTTGTTATCAGTGGACTACTCTTTTGAGTAGATCTTATTATTTGTGTTCTTCTCATGTTTCGGGGACGAAACATGCTAAGGGGGGTGGAATGTTATGTACTTAGGGGGGGTAATATGGGGTACCGAGGGAGGTACCCAAGGTAATAATGTAATAATGGGATGGGCCATAGTAATAAATAAGGTGGTTAACCCATGTCATGTAAGGGACCACAAGTAGTTAATAATAATGTAATGGGCCATGGTATTAGTTGATGGTATGAGTAAACCATGGTAATGATGCATGGTATTGTATGTATGAGGCCTATATAGAGGCTAGAGACTCCACATGGAGAGATATGAAGAGAAGTATTCTTGTATGAACAGGCATTGGCTTGTGGAGTATTCTCCTTCCTTAAGGAGTGAATGTATGGTGTTGCCCTACCATAAGGGTTTGATCAATAAAGCATTTCTATCTTATTTCTTAGGTTTATTTGCATAATCTTATATTTTTATATCAGATCTATAATATTTTGGGTTAGATCTACAACAAGTGGTATCAGAGCTACAACATTGCTCTTATTGTTAAATAATAAAAGATGCCTTGAGTCTCATTGTAAGGTAGTTCAAAGGCATGTAGCCTTGAAATCTCTTCTTTGGGATAAGCTACCATTGCCCGAGCTAGTTTATTTCCATTTTTGTTACTAGGCAAATTTTAGTATTTTACATTAATAAAATGAAGTATTATTTCTATTGCATCTTTGTATTTATAGTTATATCTATAATTTGTTGTGTTCCCATTTAAATCTGGATTAGTGGTATTAGAGAAGTCTTCTCTTTCTATGTTTCTCTTTGGATGTTCCTAACGAGGTCAGGATATAATATTTAGGGCTTGAACTAGTCTAGCCTATGCAAGACCAGCCTCATAGACCCCGACGACCTCCCATGGAAGATGAAAAGAAAGAGAGGGGGGAAGGAGATCCTATCAAAATCTTGCTTGAAGAGGCCCTCGAGTGACAAAGGAATGTGATGATGGACAACTTTGCCCAAATCCTTCAGCGACAACCCAGGGGTGACACATCTACTTCTAGCAGCTACTATGGAAGTGCAACACCCTTTAAGGTACAAGTTAACTTTGACATTCCCACATTTGAGGGTCAGATAGACACAAATGCTATAGACGAATGGTTAAATCTAGTAGAAGGGTATTTTTTTGTTCATGATTTTTCGGGACATGAAAAGATTACTTTCGCTCTTCTCAAAGCCGCCTACCACATCAAGGACTGGTGGGAAACCTACAGCGAGCAGAAGGATGAAATTACGACCTCACTGTTTTCAACTGCACCCACTTGGAATTCATTCCAAGATGCCATCAAGGAGCAGTTCTACCCTGTTGGAAGCTATGAGGATAAATACATAAAGTGAACCTTTCTGTGGTAGGGAAGGGACCAAGATGTGCCGGAATTTACCAATATTTTTCATACCCTTTGTAGAAAGTTGGATATCAAGGATACTGAGCAGCATTTGGTACTCAAATACAACAGCTGTGAACACAAGTACATCTAGGATGAGATGGAGTTATGGGACATCTCCTCACTTGGCACGACATACCAATACATTTTCAAGATCAATCAGAAGTTTAAATAGAAGAAGTGAGTCTTTGGATCTGTGAATTTGAAGCAAGGGAAAGGTGCCCCCAAAACACATAACAAAGAACAAAGCCAAGGCAGGGTGGCCCAAGAAAACCTGCCAAAGCCGCAACCATAGAACAACACCATGAAGCTAAAGAAGGACACAAGAAAGTTGAGTGAGTTCCATAAGAGCTCCGCTCACAACACAAGTGAGTGTCAAGCCAAGAAATCACTAGTGGCTAAGCTAAAGGCTTCAAAATTAGATGTATGTTCCAAGTCCAAGTTAGAACCCGACAAGGGGAATGAAAAAGGGAAGAAAATTATCAACGCGGAGACCAACACCACCATTACCACCACGAATATAGTGAAGGAGGAACCCAAAGATCCATAGGAGGAGGAGTGCCTCTTCCACTCCCAGATGTGGGTAAAGGGTTCCCCTCTATAGTTCATTATCGACAACAGGAGCCAAATCCACCTCATTTAGGTAGAGGTTGTGAAGCAACTAGGCATACCGACCACAGCACATCCCGAACCATACAGCATCAAGTGGCTTCACCAAGGATGGGATCTTTGTGTGATCCAATAGTGTTTCTTTCCATACAACATCAAGCCCTTCACAGATGAGGTATTATGTGGCGTTGCTCCCCTTGATGTTTGTGATGTGTTATTAGGCCAACCATACTTGTGGGAATGACATGTTGTGTATGAATCAAGGCCTCGTGCTGTTATAGTTACTTTGGGAAATAAGTTGTACGAGATACCAGAGCTAGCATGCCTACTGCCATCTCTTTAGTTACTGTAAAAGAATGCAGTAAGTTCATTTCCAAAACTGGGAAATTTTTCTTTCCTGATGATATGCCCTTAGGGAAAGAAGAGTGTCATGGCCACGACCTCTAGACAAGGACCCTCCACAGGAAAACTACAGATAGTCAAGGTCATGGAGGAGTACGAGGAAATCTTCATCTCCCCGCAAGGGTTCCTCTGCACTGCCAGGTCAAGCAGTCCATTAAACTGACCCTAAGTGCACCACTGCCCAATGGACCAATCTATTGGTGACACATTCTACAGAATGATGAAATCAAGAGGTAGATTCAGGAGCTATTGTAGAAAGGTCACATCTGATAGAGTTCATCACCTTGTGGGAGCCCAATCGTGCTGGTACAGAATAAGGATGGGACTTGGAGACTCTGTATTGACTATCGGGCACTAAACAAGATCATTGTCTAGAATAGGTACCCAATCCCATGGATTGATGGCCTTCTAGACCAGTTGGAGGGGGGGAATATTTCATCAAGATTGACTTGAAGTTAGGATATCACCAGGTACCAATTGAACCCTCTGATGTGTGGAAGACTACCTTCAAAGCCAAGGAGGGCCTTCTCAAATGGTTGGTTATGCCTTTTGGGTTAACAAATGCTCCTGCAACCTTCATGAGGCTGATGGATGAAATCTTGTGGTCTTTCACTAACTAATTTGTAGTGGTATACTTGCATGACATCCCAATCTTTAGCAAGAGTTGGGAAGAGTACCTCCACCACATCTGACAGGTTCTCCAAACACCACGACAACACAAGCTATGTGCCAATTTGGAGAAATGCACTTTTGGCATGACCCAAGTTTAGTGTCTGGGATACATTATTGATGAATGTGGGGTGCATGTGGATCCAGTGAAGGTCCAAGTAATTTGAGATTGGCCATCTCCAACCACTTTGATAGAGCTCTACAATGTTTTGGGTCTTACCCATTTCTACCATAGGCTCGTGTTGGGATTTTCTCATATCACTTGGCCCTTGAGTCAAGTCACCAAGGGAGGAGCGAAAGAAAAAATCTTTTGGTCTGAATCTCAATAGAAGGCATTCATAGAGTTGAAACATTGCTTCTGCTCAGCACCAATGCTTGCATTAACAGACTTGCAACAATCATTTGAGGTTGAGACAGATTCCTTTGACTATGATATTGGGGCAGTCCTTACTCAACACATGCATCTAGTGCCATATCACAGTGAGACACTTTCAGACACAGTCTAGAAGTATCCTACTTATGACAAAGATATGTATAGCACTATGCAAGACTACTAGAAATAAAAGCATTACATTTTTGGAAACAAAAAGGTCATCCACACAAACCACCAGCCCTTGCAATTCATACAACTGCAAGGGAAGTTGGAAAAGGATCACCATTAGCAGTGGTCCACATACCTGCATCAGTTCCATTTGAATATCAAGAATAAGAAGGGCAGGACCAATAATGTTGTAGATTGTCTCTATCGATTACCAATCATAGCGTTAACCATCGTGCTCAACTCTTGTGGGCACAAGACTTCTGATTGGCCACTTCTCTACAAAAGCAACCCAAAATTTGGCCACACATACCAGAGATTCTTGGAGGGTTAGCATGTTCTAGATTTTCACCTCCAGGATACCCTGTTATGCCACTTGGGTCACCTTTGTGTTCCTTCAAGTGAGCATGCCAAGATGATTTCGGAACTACACTACTGTCGGGTTGTTGGGAATTTTGAGGTAGAGAAATTGGTCTCATTACTGTAGAAGTATTTCTATTGGCCGAATCTTCGACAAGATGTCGAGAAGTACATCAGATCTTTCACTACCTGTGCCATTGCCAAACTGGCCATAAAGAAGAAATTCTTGTATATTCTATTTCCAAAACCACTATGTTTTTGTGGTTGTCGATAGGTTCTCAAAGATGGCCATTATGTCAATTTGTAAGAAGAATATCACACTAGAAGCCACTACTAAACTCTTCTTTGAACAAGTGTGGGTACACTTTGGGATCCCACAGTCTATCATCTCGGATGAAGACAACAGTTCCCTCAGTACATTTTGGTCTATTCTCTGGTTGATGTTGGACACCAAACTCACTAAGTCCATAGCCTTCCATCCCTAAACTGATGGCTAGGTAGAGATTGTCAACAGTATGATTGTACACATTCTGCTCATGTACAACACAAAGAATCCACGGACATGGGATAAGACCCTCCCCTATGTTCAACAAAGTTATAATCGGGCTCTCCATAGCTTGATTGGACACAACACTTTTTAGGTGGGCTTGGGATTCCAACAATTATGTCCCATTGATGTTGCCATGCCATTTGCAGTTACTCAAGCGGATTTGACTCATGTTTAGTCCGAAACAGATAAGGCAAACAACTTCATTGAGCACATCCAACATATCCACGAGTAGGTCCACAAAATTATGGAGAAATCAAATTCCAAGTACAAGCAACGACATGATCAACATTGGGTGCCACACAAGTTTCAGATGGGCAACAAAGTCTAGTTTCATTTGCAAAAGGAACGGCTTATCGGAACCTATCAGAAACTCAAACCACTTTGACATGGTCCTTACACCATTACCGAGGTTGTGGGAGATAATGCATTTGAGCTCAGCATTTCCCCATTCCTTGGCCTACACCTAGTGTTCAATGTAGACCACCTTTAGCCATACATCCAACATTTGCAGAACAACCCACACCAACAGAGTTAAATCTAGATTGAATGGAACAAGCTATAAGTGATCAGATCATGGACATGCAAATCAAGCACATTTTCCAGTAGAAGATCCAACTATATAGAGTTGTCAAAGTAGGGCAACTCCTTTGCTAGGGCAAGTGGCTCACAAGGGACCAAGTTCAGCAGAAATTTCGTCATCTCATGGAGGAACTCAACACAATGGGGACCATTTATTCCTTAGGGTGGAGGAATGATCTAGGTGGATATTAGTGGCCACCTGCCAATTCCATTTGGACCCCCACCATTGTTTCTTTCATTTTTTTTTCCATAATTGTAGCATAGTTTACTATTTTTAGCAGTTTTTGAGGTCCTAAACTTCCATAGCCATTTTGAGGCCCTAAACAACGTTTTTTTGGCAATCTACTACCAATAATTTTTTATTAAAATCATCTTTTCAATCATAGTCCTCGAAGAGATCTTTCCATAGAAATCAAATGCCAAGTACAAGCAGCGACATGATCAACATTGGGTGCCACACAGGTTTCAGGTGGCAACAAAGTCTGGTTGCATTTGCAAAAGGAACGCCTTATCAGAGCGTATCAGCAACTAAAAACACTTTGATATGGTCCTTACACCATTACTGAAGTTGTGGGAGATAATGCATTTGAGCTCAGCATTTCCCCATTCCTTGGCCTGCACCTAGCGTTCAATGAGGACCACCTTCAACCATACTTTCCACCAGTACAAGACACATCCGACATTTGCAGAATAACCCACACCAATAGAGTTAAATCCAGATTGCATGGAACAAGTTGTAACTGATCAGATCATGGACATGCAGATCAAGCACACTTTCTAGTAGAAGATCCAACTGTATCGAGTTGTCAAAGCAGGCTAACTCCTTTGCTAGGGCAAGTGGCTCACGAGGGACCAAGTTCAGCAGAAATTTCTGCATCTCATAGAGGAACTCAACGCAATGGGGACCATTTCTTCCTCAGGGGGGAGGAATGATCTAGGTGGATATTGGTGGTCACCTACCAATTCCACTTGGACCCCCACCATTGTTTCTTTCATTTTTTTTTGTTTCCATAATTGTAGCATAGTTTACTATTTTTAGCAGTTTTTCAGGTCCTAAACTTCTAGAGTCATTTTGAGGCCCTAAACAATGTTTTTTTAGCAATCTACTGCCAATATTTTTTTTTTAACTATCTTTTCTATCATGCACGACAAACAGAGATAATATGACCAAGTCATGACCCCGGGAAGTTGGCTCTCCAACTAACCCCAATTGGGCCCATAAAATCTTGGTGCTATATCTCCTTGGGTTAATTTTTTGGTTATTTATGGTTTCCTCTTATTGTTAAATAATAAAAAAAGGCCGTTGAGCCTCATTTTAAGGCAGCTCAGAGGCATGTAGCCACCACATCTCTTCTCAGGGATAAGCTACCATCGCCCGAGCCAGTTTATTTCTATTTCTGTTAGTAGGCATATTCCAGTATTTTACATTAATTAAATGAAGTATTATTTTTGTTGCATCTCTGTATTTATGGTTATATATGTAATTTGTTGCGTTCCTGTTTAAATCTAAATCAATATAACTTTAGGAGAGAGGTGGAGTGATGTAGGGCCTTAGTCCCAGAGTTGAAAAGATTTGGGAAGGATCCATAAGGGAGTAGAAACAATCGAATTATACTCATCTCATGGATCATTACCCTTTCTATAGGGGACAATAGTATTCAATAGGAAGAGAATTAGTGTCATTTGATGCAGTTAAATCTTAGGAAATAGTTGCAAGCTAGTAGAAGTCAAAGACTGATGAGACTATTGCAGCTCAAATACATAAATGATTCAGTATTTTCGGTGCTTCTTGGTTGCAATTTTTGTACTAGCAACAAAAAAAGTGAGAGGGAATTTTCTTACAATACATTCCTACAAGAGCATGATTGGGCTTCTGCAGAACCATTTTATTGCTAATAGGTAGTGCTGAAAATTATAGCAAGAAAAGGCTTTACTTGGATTTTCCTTATTCAAATGGAGAAATTTGTTTTCCACATTAGTAGGATTACTTGGATTGCAATTAACTAAAGTGGCACAACCTTGTCTACTAGTTAGATTTTGTAGGCTAGAAGTAGGGTTGTGCATGAGTTGATTGTTAAGATCTATTAATCTATTTGAGTTATTGTTAGTTGAACTCAGTTAACTGAGCTCTACTCATTAGTTGAGTCAGTTTAATGTTATTTGATTAGTTATCATTATTGTTAACTCATTGTTCTCTTAGTCAAATATTTAATCAGCTAAAAATATACAGGATCATGCATGGAATTAGTCATGTCAGTTGAAGTTCAATTGTATAGTTATGACTATGGTTAACTCACTGATCTCTTAGTTAGCTAATCAATTTACTAAAAATAGACCGAGTCATTCATGGAATTTCAATTGCCTAGTTAAGTGGGGGCAAAAGGCTTAATTGTATTTATTATCATACACTATTGATTGTACAAAGTTGGTATGTAGAAGATGAACTAATTTCCTTAGAATCGTGCAAGGAAAGAGGACTGAATGTAGGAGCACAACTACTGGAACGACGAGTGCAGGAATGAAATCACAGGAAGTGCAAGTTTAGGCTTATTATATTCCAGAGTAATCTCAAAAGGTGGAGATCAATATCGGAGTATAGGTTGAGCATCAAAGATTGAAGCTGTAATTGTAATAGATCAATTGTCTCATCTCATATAATACAAATAGAGGAGGGTATTTTCCTAGTTGGGTTCCTTAGTTAAAATATTATGTTCATTGTGATTGAATGATTTCATGTGTCCCTATTGTATGTTTTCCCTTCCACCGATTGAGTACAAGAAATTTGTCTCTTATGAGTTTAGTTCAATTTCATTAATAGTAGCAAATTTCCTACAATTTCTACAAATTTGAGTTGTTAAATGATGTTGTTTGGTGTAAAACCTCCCTTACATAAGTGTTAGACATCACACCATTTTTATACACTCGATGAAATTTCCAATGGTGCAATAATAACATTAATAACAAAATTTATCCAAAAGGCCTTCCTTTAAGAATTTGACCTACCATGTTTAGAAGACATGGTATGAGTGCATTGTGCACCATTCATGAGGGCCTAGATAAGTGGTGACTATGAATAAAGTACATATGGCTCAACTTTGTAACTATATTTAAGAGTTGAAGAAGTCAAACATTACCACTAGTTTTCCATTGGTCTATGTGAAGACCACACCACTAGTTGGAGAGGGGGTTACATCGTATTCACTTGTATCTTGATCCATATTAGCAAAGAAATTGAGAGTGTGAGTGAGAGAAAATAATATATTTATTTATTGTTATGTAGTAAATGAAAAAGCCACATGTGTTAGGAAACTCCAAGAGAGTGTCTTCTCCTCTATGCATACATATTTCTATTTCAAATAGGGAAGAGAGCAAAGCATTGGCACCTTCTAATTTGGTTTTCTACCATAAAGGATTCCCATAGAAAATGTTTTTTTTCATAATGGTGTTGGGAAACATACTTAGAGTGGTGAGGTTAAGGGGGAATCAATATTTCACTTATCTTTAACTTTTATTTTCATATACAAAAAAATTTACATTGCTATTCTTAAAGAAGCATGTGTATGTACGTGACCTCAAAGAAAGAAAATAATGTACATGCAATTTACTATTTTTTCATGTGTTCCATCACATGATTTCCTTTAACTATTCCATTAGTAAATAAATAACTTTTCAGGATGCAGTAAAGATTTGAAAAATCACAGTATATAAGTAACATACATAAAACACTAATATTTTTTGTGGAAACCCACTGTGGGAGAAAACCATAATTATCAATATCTTTTTCTTCTTTCTTATTATATAAAGAAAATATCCATCAAATTTTTGTATTGATCCATACTCTTACCAGTGTGACCTACAAGAGGCTATAACCTCATAATCTTGTTTACCGATACTATCAAAAGGGAGCTCCTACTCCTTCAACTAAGGTTGCAACCCTCAACTTCTTGTGGACCACTCTTTAGAATCTATTAGATTTTATCGACCTATCAATCATAAAACAACCTGTAGGATGCCTTTCATCACATTTTCAAATTGGACCCATATCAACTTGTTGTAGCACCTACAACCATCCTCCAAAATTTTTCCTATGCTTTGATTTTGGAGACTCCCTTCTTAACCATAGCAGGTCATCTCTCACTAGTCCTAGTATTCATGCTTCGATTGAGACCTATATTTTAATTTTTTCTTGTGGTTGTTCACTTAGATGATTATTCTAAGTCATAATTGGATCTCCCAACTTGGTCTCACAACAATTCTAGGCTTTCCCCCAAAATTTACACAATCCTTGAGAGTAGGCAACATTGATGATAGGAATTGCATAGTCCTGACTGCCAGTGATCCTTGAGCTCAGAAACTACACAATGATGGGAAGAATCCTAACACTTAGCCCAAAAATTATGCAACCCTCACTAAGCTCAAAAAATTCGCAGTGCACTAAGTCGAAACGTTGCCCAATTCCCCCGAATTATGTAGCATTTCCCAGTAGTGTGCATAGCATGTTTCCTTGGAAAAAGAAAAAAGGTAAAAAAAATCCACAAAAAATATGGATCTATTTTTATTATCCCGAAGGAGGCACTTTCACTATTTTTAGAAACTTCTACCAAGTGTCGCTTTTTCTTTTATTTTAGGCATGCACATCCAAAATAGTAATTTATCCAAATCTATTTAATCGATGCTTCTAAAGATAATTTTCACATTTGATCATCGAGCTATAACATTCATAAGGAGGTCAAGGAACCTTTCGTGCGATAGTCGTCACTTTTTTGGGTCAGTTTTTCTTTTGTCATTTTTTGCCGCTTTTTTATCACTTTTTGTTGTTTTCCTTATGTGAGTGTTGTTTCACTTGTTTTTATTCATGGTTGTTGGTGTTTTAACTTGTAGAAGTGTTTCTTTAAGTTTTAGATTACCTTTGCCAAGTGTCACATAAGTTTTCTTGTTTTTGAACCAATGGTCACTGTTGCGGTGACTCTCCTCAAATACATTGTTCTCCTTCCATTTGATTAATTGTTGCACTTCCTTCACATGAATTTTCTTTCACCTAGTCATACATGCATATATCTCTAGACTATCTCTCCATCTGCTCTTTCTCCACACTTCCCTTGGGCAGATATACATTCTCCTTTGTCAGTTTTTAATTTTCTAAGCTAGCACTGTGCAATCCTAAGGCTCAGGCCACAATTGCCACCTTTGGACTTTCCCAATGTGTAATCCAAGCTGGTTCCAACCATGCAATACACAGCTCCGGGACCAATCCTGCCATTCTTGGCTAGTGAAACTACGTAATGCACAATCTCTCCTAGGTCTTTGCCCAGGGTGAATTGTGCATTGTGCAGTCTGAATTATCAAGCTCCAATCTAGATACTGGGACT
>APFE030750850.1:104617-117185 GCA_000404065.3 Pinus taeda | reverse complement strand
TTTAGGTTTCTTCATGTAGATCTCTCTTTCCAGATCCCATGAAGAATTTGTCTTCACATTCATACGTTTCTACCTTTCAAAATCAAAAACAACAACAACAGATAAAAGTTAATTTAATAGAAGCTACCCTTGGCGAACAAAGAAAAATATCACAAAATCAATTCCAACACTAAGAATAACCTTTTGCTACCAACTGAGATTTGTATTTCTCCAACTTTCCTTCTGATTTCATCTTCTTCTTGAAAACCCATTTGTTGCCAATGGTTTTCCTTCCAGTCCGCAACTCCACCAGATCCCAAGCCTCATTTTTGTGCAAATATTCCATTTCATCAACCATGGCCTCTTTCCAGAGTTTGTCATTCTCTGAATCTACTGCTTCCTTCACAGTTCTGGAATCATAATTAGTAATAGATAAAGAAAAATTTGAACAAAAAGTAGATGGACTATACCTCTCTGGCTGCCTTCTTTCTTGAACTAATCCTCTCACAACCGGAGTTTGTGGCTCTTCCTCTTCTGATTCCTCTTCTGCTGTAGAGTCTGATTCTTCCTACTTCAGCTCAAACTCTATCTTCTCAGGTTATTTTGGTAGGAATTCATGTTTAATAACATCTTTCACCTCTCTAGACACCACATCTCAGTTGTACACAACCATCCTTGTTATTGGGTTCCAAATCTTATAACCTTTTAAACCATCCTTATACCCAATAAAGATGCACTTTTCATATTTACTATCGAACTTTGTTCTTTTCTCCTTTGGAACATGTACATATGCATCACATCCAAATACCCTCAGATGTGAAAGAGAAGGTTTCTTACCAATCCATACCTCTTTCGGAGTGTTATCCTCCAACGTTGATGAAGGTGACCTGTTGACCAAGTAGCATGTAGTGTCCACTGCCTCTGCCCAGAATTCTTGTCCTAACCCAACACCACTGAGCATGCTTCTTTCCCTTTCCATCAACGTCTTTTTCATTCTTTCTGCAAGTTCATTTTGCTCAGGTGTGTATGGAGTTGTCTTCTACCATGCTATATCACACTTCTTACAGATTTCTTCAAATTCCTTCTTGCAAACTCTCCACCGTTATCTGTCCTCAGCACCTGTATCTTCTTCTCTGTCTAGTTTTCCACCAAAGCCTTAAATTCTTTAAACCTGTCAAAGACTTTAGATTTGTTCTTGAGGAAATATATCCATGTATTCTTTGAGAAGTCATCTATAAATGATACATAGTACACAGACTTACCCAATGATGGAGATTTATTCCTGAGGAAATATATCCATGTATTCCATGAGAAGTCATCTATAAATGATACATAGTAAACAAACTTACCTAATGATGGAACCAAAACAGGTCCAAACACATCATTGTGCACAAGCTCTAATATTTGTTTCTCCCTCTTACCACCATAGGAGAAACTCACCCGATTTTGCTTCCCATATACACAATTTTCAAAGAAATCAAAACCCAAAGAGATATTTGACATACCTTCTACCATACCTTTACTATGAAGTATTTGAAGTCCCTTCTCTCCAATGTAAGCCTTTGATTCCATAGCATGGTCTTTTCTCTGGAGACCACTAAATTTTCTACTCCACTTTCAGAAACAACAGAACTATTGCACCCATCAATAATAGTGCTACCTTGCATCTTGTATAGATTTCCAATCTGAACTCCCTGCATCAATACCAGTGCTCCCCAAACCATCTTGTATGTATCTTTCTCGAACATTTTTTTGCACCTACATCATCCAACTTTCTTACAGAAATTAGATTTCTGGCTAATGCGGGAATATGCAAAACACTTGGAAGTGTTCTAATCCTTTCACCTTGTAACTTCAACTTGACTTTTCCACGACCAATGACTCTATTCTTCCTATCATCCCCTAAGAATACATCACCACCATCATATTTCTCATACTCGCAGAATGGTCACTCACTATGTGGAGTGAAGTGAAAGGATGAACCTAAGTCAATCAACCATGCCCCATGATCTACATGTGTACTTGAAGAAGAAGCCAAGTACACATCCCCACCTTCATCTAAGGTGGTTTTCACCTCTCTAGAAGGAGCATCATCAGATCCCTTTCCTTTCTTAGGAGTTTTAGATTTACAGACCCTTTTGTAGTGCCCTTCGTTTTCGCATTTCCAGCACACCTTTATAGGTTTTTCTAGAGATTTAGATCTCCCTCTACATTTAGATCTCCCACTCGAGGACTTAATTTTGTTTCTGTTCTGGGACCATCCTCGTATAGATAAGGCATCACCATTCTAGCTCTCCATATTTTTTCGTCCCATCTCCTCCGTCAGCAAGGATGAGACTATTTCATCAAACTGCAAGGCAATTACATTGCTACCTATTGCAACAACTATATTGTCCCACAAATCTGGTAGAGAACACAAAAAACTGATGCACTTATCTTCATCTAAAATTTTAAAATCAACAAATAATAATTATCTACCATAGTATTAAATGAATTCATATGCTATCTCACCGAGTCTCCACCTTTCATCCTCAGGTTTTATAGCTTTTCCCATAAGAAAAATTTACTCACAAAATACTTAGATTGGTACAAAGTCCCTAACTTGTCCCACAAATCCTTTATCGTAGCTTCCCCTGATACATTCAGCAATATTAAATCTGCGACACATAATCGTATTGTGCTTTTTGCCTTCTGATCCAACTTCTTCTAGTCTTCATCAAACATTTTCATTAGTTTAGTACCTAGATCTACTATGATCCGCTAATATTTATCCACCAACAGATCCTCCATCTTGAGTTTCCACAACTCAAAACTCTGACCATTAAATTTCTTGATCTATATCTTTCCACTGCTCACCATCTTCTTTCACCATAAGAATCGATCCCGCAAATCTCCCACTGAACAGGGTCTACCACAGGCCTAAGCAAAACCCCTCAGCAGCAAAGGTGTCCCCTTGAAGCCAAAACAGCTCTGATACCAAATGTAGGTTTTAACCCCATACAAAGTTACCTACATACGAATTCTAAAAATAGAAAATAAACAATGGCAAGAGCATAACACATAAAACAAATATACACAGAGATTTCCCCTGGATCCCAAAACCGGGACTACCAAATTGATTTTTCATTATGTTCCTTTCAATATTACAATACATATATATACATGTCAAAGCATCCATAAATCCCAATCCATTAACCCTGGATTATAACATAATTGTAGTTCCCTTGACCGGATCTACAAAATACCATGGACCAAAAACCATCGCTCCCAAAACCATTGGTAGGTCCACCCACCTAATATAGGATCCAAAAAAAAATTTCGCCGCGGCGTTGCCCTGGACCGCGTAGAGGGGGCTACCACCCCTCGCTACACCCTATGCAATGAAGGGGACACTTTACCCCTCCTCTAACCCCCTGGTTTAACTACTGGGGCTAGTCATGGAAAGAATATAACACAACCCAAAAACCTTGGCCTAGTGGAGGATTTAATTGTGTAATTTTTTGCTTCCATAAATGTTATCAATATGGTTGCCTCGACTCTTCAGGTATCTCTGGAGTAGTTTATGCTTTAAATACATACCTCATGTATGAGAGATGTTGGTAATGTTGGAATTTATATCAAATGATCATGTTAAGGATGTCTGATGTCATTAATCTTATTGTTGTTGATTGTGTTAAGGTTTATTTATGTTGATTATTGGACTGTCATTGTTGTAAGATTGCTTGAAGTGAAAAGGCTGATAACTGATGTGAAGTGAAAAGGTTGATCATTATTGAAGGTTGTTATCTTGATGTATTGCTTACAATTAAAATAAAAAATGGCACATGATATCTTGAGATAAAAGATACATTAGAAATTTTTTAGGTCTAAACTGGGCCTCCTAAGGAATATTATAAATTAATAGTGGAAATAATAAAATAAGATTAGATTAGCTCATCAAGTTTTAGAGGGAAAAAAGAAAAAACTACTTCTTCAACTGTATGTTCAACCTATCTCCCTACGAATCTACTCAAATTTCGAGCAAGAGCACTCGTAACATTGAAATGAATATAATGAAAAATCAAGCTGGTAGTCTCGGTTTTGAGATCCAGTGGGAAATCTCTGTGTATATGTGGTTTATGTGTTATGCTCTTGCATCTTTATTTTTCTTGTGATTTAGAATTCGTATGCAGGTAATTTTTGTACGGGGTTAAAACCTACACTTGGATGAAAAATTAAATTTTGCATCAAATGAGTCCTCTCGCTCAAAATTTGAATAAGATCATAGGGAGATAAGTTGAAAATACTAGTTGAAAAAGTAGTATTTTTATTTATTTATTTATTTATCTTTTGACCTGTTTACTCCAAAAATGGTGAATCATCCCCCACAATTGACATCATCATATTGAATCCTATTGGTTCTTATAAAGTTGATTTTTGTTATATAATTTTGTTTTGAGGCCCATTTTTTACCTCAAATTTCTCTAATGGAAAATGTATGCTTTTATTAAACAAGAAGCCTTAAAAGCATTAACATGTGGTTTGTACAAATCTGAAAAATGTAGCTAATGCAAATATGAAAAAAAATTAAGATTTGTCTTCTACAATCATTGTTGCTTGCTTATATTATTCAGCTCCATTCCATATTACAAATTTATGAAATTTAGATTTGGAAATGAAGAGGTAGATTGTGAAAAACCTTGGACGACCAAGAGATAACTCTTCATTTTGTATTCCTATATAGAATACAAACAGTCAATAAGCTATGCTTATAAAACATGCATTGTTGAATGGGAAAAAAAAACTTTTTGGTGTTGAGAAGTTTGTATGAGAGGGCTCATGAGTAGCATTTTGGTGGGGATAAGAAGAGAAAAATATCATAAGAGGAATGAAATTGAAGAAGAAAAACAGAGAAGATGAGTAGTAGACTTGAGGGCAGAAATTAATATCACGTAACCAACAAAATTGATTTTGTATTGCAATTGGGAGATTGTAGTCTTGTTTCAAGTTTTAGCTTGATAAAGAACAAGTTGTAGCCCATTGAGTTAGGAGCCTCCTATAGGTTGTAGCCTGCATTTGTGGGATTTGGATATTTCTTGAGGTAGTTGCCTTGTAGGTTGAAGCCTACATAAAATTCAATGTAGTAGGGGGAGTAGGATCATGTCTTCACATCACGTTCAGCAAAAAAATTGTGGTTTTCTCCCCTATGGCTTTCCACTTATATATTGTATCTTCATGTGTCTTTTGTTGAATGTTGTGTAAATTCTCTTGAATTCTGAATAGGAATATATGCAAATGTCTCTCTCTAGTAACTACAAAAGAAACAACTAACAATTGAACAAATACATAAGCCATTATCTGCATAAGAAGATTAAGTTGAGCTAAATGCTAGAAAAAAGGTAAAATTATTTATTCACCCTTCCCCCCCAGTAATTTCCACACATTTATCCATTGGTATCAAATCGAAGTTCCTTCAGTATCAATTTAACAACTAGAAGGAGGTCTTGAATCATTAGAATGGCTAGTTGGGGAGGATGCTCAACAAATAAAGCCCCTCTATTTACTGGTACAAATTATGCCTTCTGGAAAGTGAGAATGAAAACATATTTAATATCTCTTGAAGTAAAAGTATGGGTTCTTGTGTTGGTAGGGTATGAAGAAAAAACTTGGTTATAATGACAAATATGACAAACTGAAATTTACAGTTAATGCAAAATCTATGAATGCACTTCTTAGTGGATTAAGTGAATCAAAATTAATTAAGGTAATTCATTGTAAAATAGAAAAATAAATATGGGATAAACTGAAAAATATTCATGGAGTAAATGCCAAAGTAAAGATGGCCAAATTACAAGTGTCTATAATGTAGTTTCAGACATTAAAAATGAATGAAGAAGAAGATATTTCTAAGTTATTTCTAAGAGTAGATGAAGTTGTTAATGTCATGATGGGTCTAGGAAATAATCAAAGAGAGTGTAATAGTCCAAAAAATATTGAGGTCATCACCTTACAAGTTTAATCCTAAGGTTTTAACTATAGAGAGACAGAAAAAAATGAGACTCTAAATAGCGGTCAAATACTTGGTCAAAAGAGGCAAAATTTGTCAGAAGATTGAAGAAAGGTACAGGTAAGTACAAAGGAAAACTCTCATTTAATTGTTTCAATTATGGAAGAGTGGGGCATTATGCCTTCAAATGTACTTATAAGAAATAATGAAATTAGTCTAGAGGGAAAGAAAAGAAAAAGACTAATAAAATGTGATAATAGAAGAAGTTTAAAAGGAAAGTCTTCTATGCTCGAGAAGATAGCAGTGTATTTGAAAGCTCTAATGAATCCTCTAGCAAAGATGGAACTAGTGAAATCATGTTAAGGGACTCAGCATATCTAGAAAAAGAATGCAAAGAATATGAAGAAGAAGAAGAAGAAGAAGGTGAGGTATATCTTTAGGGGGAATTGATCAGTGCCCTGGAGTACATAGCTATATTTAAATAGAATAATAAGAAGTGGAAAGAGATTTTGTTGAAATATGTAAAAGAATAATCAAATTCAGGATAAATTATCAAGCAGAAGGTCGAGCTTGAAGAAGCGAAGAAGGTGGAAGATATTATGTTGTAGAAAATAAAGGAGAAATGTCAGGAGTGTGAAAGATTTATTGAGAATTGGATAAACCAACTCTCCCCGCCTGTTTCAGACATGGACTAACCACCTCTTGTGGATCCTTATCTTTGGCGATGCAATTGTTGACTAACACCTACAGGTTTTGGTCTAACAGCAATCATGATTCCCAACAAGTGGTATCATATCATAGGTCACGAGTTCAATACACACTCGACACACATTAGGGGGGAGATTGTTGGACATTAGATAAACCAATGCTCTTTGTGTGTTTCGTGATAGGGACTAGCTGCCTCTTGTGTATCCTTATCTCTGGTAATGTGATCGCTGACTAACAGTTGTGGGTTTTGGTCTAACAACAATCGTGATTCCTAACAAGATTGGAAGATGAGGTGGTAATCTTGAAGAAAAAGTTGGAGAAGCCACAGATTGATTTGAACATGAATATTCAACACATAAAAAGGTCCAAAAATTGGATATGATATTAAATGCTCAGAGGTCTCCACTTATGAAGGATGGGTTAGGCTATGAAAAGGAATCTAGTGAAATTAAGACAGTGGACAAAAAGACTATTACTTTTATAAAAGTTTTCAATGGAGACAATGGCATTCCACATCAATCTAAGAACAAGAAGTTGAGTAGTACTTCAGCATCAAAGAGCGACAGCAAAGAAACACTTCCAGCAAATTGCAATAGACAAAAGGAGTGGACAATCAAACAAAAAAATATCAAATACCATACTTATTCAGGAGACAATATTATCAAATGTCAAGATGGTTATGTCCTCAAGTTTCATCCACTACCAGGTATGGAAACTTCTCTATGGGTATTTTTATTTTTGTAAAAATTTTGGACATAAAGCTATAAATTCCAGAGCTTATGTCAAAAGAAATGAGTTGAGGAATCTTAAAAGATGTGAGGCTAACAATATATTTGAAAACATCAAAACAAACATGAATCTTGAGAGAAACACATTTCCCCTCTTTGATATCACTGAGTGTTTCTACTGACACAACTTTGAGCATAAGTCATACGAATGTCAGCTTAAAAATAGTAGATCACAATATCATAATAATTACAAAACAGATGAATGTATATAGTGGAGAAAGAAAGAAAAAAATGGTAAGTGTGGCATAGTTTTGTATGCTCAAGATCAAAACAGTAAATAGTATGTGGATTGTGGCTTCTCTAGACATATGATAGGAGATAAAATCAATTTTGTATCCCTAGATGAAAGTAAAACTAGAAATGTCACATTCAGAAATGATGAAGCAGGAAGAATTAGAGGAAAGGGTATAGTCATTCTAAATCATGGAAGAGGAAAGGCTTAGGATGTGTTGTTTGTAGATGGTCTGAAACATAATTTGTTGAGTGTAAGTGAGATGTGTGATAGAGGTTGTGATGTTATCTTTAGAGCTTTGGATTGTGAAATCAGTTCAATAACTACTATGAAGGTTTTGGCTAAAGGAGTTCAAATAGAGAATAATGTATATATTTTGAAGAAAGATAATGAAGAGTGCTACATCAACAAATAGGATGAGTCTTGTCTATGGCATAGGAAATTAGGGCATCTCAATTTTGATCACATCATCAGGCTTAGGAAGAAGAGAGCAGTCATGAATCTACCAAAGATTGAAAAAATCCTCAAAACACTACTTGCAGATCATATCAAATGGGAAAAAAAGACTTGAACTTCATTCAAGGTCAAGTAGTAAGCCTTTGCAGTTAGTACATATGGATTTCTGTGGTCCTTCCAAAACAGAATCACTAGGAGGAGGAAAATATTTTATGTTAGTAATTGATGACTATTCTAGATTGACATGCATAGCATTCCTTAGAAAAAATCGGAAGCATTCTATAAGTTCAAAATATTCAAGGCACTAGAAAAAAAAAATCAAACAGAGTGCAAGATAAAGTGTATAAGATCAGAAAGAGGAGGTTAATTTACTTTAGATGAATTTGTAGACTTTTGTGATGAACTCAGGATAAAAGGAAGTATATTATTGCAGACACATGACAATAGAATGGAGTTGTAGAGAGATATGACAAATATGTTTAGAAAATGGCCAGAGCCATGATGCAGGAGAGAATCATTCCTCAAACCTATTGGGCAGAAGTAGTACACACAGCATTGCATATTCTCAATAAATCACATCTTGGACCAAATTGTGACAAGAAGCCTTATGAATTGTAGCACAATAAGCCATCTTCAATCAATCATGTTAAAGTGTTCAAAAGTAAATGTTATATCAAAAATAGTGATGAAAAGTTAGGAAATTGAGATACTTGTCTAAAAGTAAGGGATGGAGGTGTTGTAATAAGCAACTACATACTATTGTTGATTTTATAGATGTAGGTTTGATGAAGTGTTGCCTGATAAGAACAAGAACATAGGGTTTATCAATCCTCCAGATAATCACCATGATAGTGAAGAAAATGATGTACATGATGAAGAATTAGAAAAGACATAAATTCATTCTAAAGGTCCTTCAAGGCATGTCCAAAAGAATCAACATGAAAGTCAGATTATTGGAGATAAAAGTGAAGGATTTCAAATATGGAGGCAATTGGTAGAGAAAGCAAACCAAGCTCATATTTCTATGTTTTCATAGACTGAACCAAAGATTTTTTTTGAAGCAAGTAAAGAAAAAAATTGATAGATGCTATGAACGAGGAGTTAGATCAAATTGAAAAGAACAAGACTTGGGAACCGACACCAAGACCAGCTGGAAAGAATTTCATAGGTACGAAATGGGTATTCAAAAACAAGATGAATTAATAGGGACAAATTGTTATAAATAAAGCCAGACTAGTATGCAAGAGTTACTCACAAGTAGAAAGTCTTGACTATGAAGAAACTTTTCCACCAATGGCGAGATTGGAGGCAACCAAGATGTTTTTGGCCTTTGCATGTTATAATGATTTCAAAGTGTACCAAAAGGATGTGAAGTTTTCTTTCCTGAATGGAGAACTTGAGGAAGAAGTGAATGGAGAACTTGAGGAATGAGTCTATATGGAACAACCTGATGGATTTTTATTATCGAATAATCCTAACAATGTTTGCAGGTTAAAGAAGGCATTATATGGTCTTAAACAAGCACTGTGTGTATGGTACTCTAGGCTAGAGAAGTATCTTCAAAAACAAGGTTCCAAGAGAGGAGATAATACTAATCTATACATAAAGGCTTAATGGATATGAATTACTAATTGTGGTTGTGTATGTGGACACTATTATGTTTGGAAGCAATAAAGATCATCTAGTAAAATGGTTTCTTGAAGAGATGAAGTCTAAGTTTGAGATGTCAATAATTGGAGAACTTACCTTTTACCTAGGGCTACAAATCCTACAAAATTCAAGAGGCATATTCATTCTCAAGAGAAATGCCTAGGCAGATGATGATGAAGGAGTCCCGGAAGAGACCAGTAGCAGTGGAACAAAGGAGAAGCAGCAAAAGGAAGACAGCAGAAGATTGCGAGAGTGCAGCTACTGGAGCAAGGCAGCATAAAGTGTGGAGACCTGGAGAAGAACAACAGACAGAAGCAGCGGCAAATGGAAAGTTGCAACACAAGATATGGGATCCAGGCAAACATAGATCTGAACACATGATCAGGAGATCATGAAATTTTTCTACCTTGGGAGTCTAATGCAGGAGCATTCAACCCAAAGGGAAATTATTGTAAATAATAGACGTAGGAGGTCATGCATTTGTGGAATTAGTTTCCTAAATTCCAAGTCAGTTTAATATTTAGGATTTTAAGTGTGATTAATTAGATATTCTCAAAATAAATAAATAAAACTAGGAGAGCTTTTAGGCATAAAAGCAATGGATGTGGATCATTAAGGGATAAGGAAGCTTTTTTATTTTAGAACAGGGAAAAAGATGGGAAAAAGCCTCGAGATGCTTTTACCATATGTATGCATTGCATGTAGACTCTTAGAGCTTTTAGTTGAGTGATTCTAGATCATGCTAAGTTTTATAAATTATGTAGCCTCAAAAGCATTGAGAATAGAGTGAGAGAGAATGAGTGAGTATGAAGAATAAGAGGCCATGAATAGGCCATGATTTCTCTTGTAAATTTTTTATTTCTTAATTAATTATTTCAGTGATTTGTGTGCATATGTATTGTCTAGAACTTTCAGAGCTTTTAACATTTATCAGGGATAATATGTTGGCTTTAATATGGATTGGAATTCGCTGAATGCTCTATTTGCTCACATCACATAGCGATTCAGCTGTTGGATGGTTTGAATTCTACAGTGATGGTTTGAAAGCTTTCGTATGAGATTTAATAGTCTTATGATCATTATGAACTAATCAAGTTTCCACGAGAGAGATTTTAAAAGATCCTGGTTTTGCAGGCCAGCCTTGCATCAGGTGGTATCAGAGCCGGAACAGCTTTCTTTGAAGGTTCAAGTGTTTTTTTTGTTAAGTTAATTGCATGTGATTTTTGGAACTGACAAATATTGTAGCAGAGAGTGCAGTGATCAAAAAGTCTAGAAAGGGTGGCAGAACCTAAAGATTCAACAGAGGTTGGAAAAAAAGTTGGAGATGAGAGAAGCCTACAGGAGCAGTGGAGGATGCTCAAATGGTTCCAACAGAGGACCAATGAGTACCAAAAGACCAGATCCGGAGGGAAGGATTGGTGAGGTAAGTTGCAGCAAAGGAGATTGTTGTTGCAGAGGTTAGTGCAACTCGTGGTGAGTGAGAAACTCACGAGGAAGCAGTCTGCCAGAGGCAGAGAGAGTTTTTCTAGAGGAGGAAGAGGTTCAGGGAAATGCCACAGAGATGACATGACTTCAGGAGTTTGAGAAAGCAAGATTGCAGAAATAAAGGCACAGTTGCAGGTACTGGAAGAATGGCTACAAGAGCGGGAAAAGCAGAAAGGAAAATGGATTTTTCCACTGAAGGGAATGAGACTGATTTGGCGACAATTGCAGAGGAGGTTGAGACAAATTATGATTGCCTTGTTGGAAAAGGGGCTTAAAATTCTTGTGCCGGAGATGAAATTAGAAGATTCCACATGCAAATCTGATCAAAGGAAGTGTTGAAGGAAGCAGTCAAGACTAAAAAGTCTTGTGATTTAAAGACTAATGAATTGTGCATGTTTGCAGGTAAAGTACAGGGAGATGAACAAGCTTTAGAAAGTGTCCAAGAAGAGTTGAATCTGAAGACTGTCAGATCAATGATGAGAAAATGAAGACGAAAGAGTCTACTCAGAATGTTGGGCCAGCTGATGATTGCTCAAGAGTTGTTGAAGGTATAAAAGGTTATGTGAAGTTTCCAATATCTACTCCTAATGAAGTTGTTGAATTATATAGAAAACTAGATCTCCAGAGAAGGGAGTTGGAGAGAAGGAGGACTTATGCGCTAAAATATTTGCTGGAGACATCTGAACCAGAGGGAAAAGTTGCAGATGAAGTTGCAGATGAATTTGCAGGTGATGAACCAAAGCATGTTGCAGAGGGACAGGAAGTTTGGGAGGTAGCAACATCTATGGCGACAGAGGCAGCAACATCCATGGTGGCAGCTGAGACAACATTAGTAGCAGCAGAAGAGGCACTGATGCCTTATGATTTTTATTCTAACAATTGTTTTGTGAGTACAGATCTAAATGAAGATGCTGGAGAAAAGCTGTTAGACAAAGAAATTGAAATGATGAGGTGGATGATGATGAAGGAGTCCCGGAAGAGACCAGCAGCAATGGAACAAAGGAGAAGCAGCAAAAGGAAGACATCAGAAGATTGCGAGAGTGCAGCTAGTGGAGCAAGGCAGCATAAAGTGTGGAGACCTGGAGAAGAACAACAGACAGAAGCAGCGGCAAATGGAAAGTTGCAACACAAGATATGGAATCCAGGCAAACATAGACCTGAACACATGATCAGGAGATCATGAAATTTTTCTACCTTGGGAGTCTGATGCAGGAGCATTCAACCCAAAGGGAAATTATTGTAAATAATAGACATAGGGGGTCATGCATTTGTGGAATTAGTTTC